>CAJQZM010041778.1:9258-34734 GCA_907164665.1 Colias nastes | reverse complement strand
AATTCGTGCTGCGCCAGTCAACATTTCAGTCCTATGGTGAGTCGTTACTTTATTGTTAATCTGATTTTTATTTTCATTCATACATGGTTAACTATGATTTGTAAAAATATAGTTTGTTGATATTAGAAATAAGGCAAAAAAACATAATTTGTGATTATAATCTCACATTAAGTCCCTTTTTATCAATCCGCTGGCATCAGTCCTATGTCAGATATCGCGCCAGTGGACTGACGCGACCCCATAGTACTGATGATTCTATCGTTTTTGAGAATTTTTATCTTGATTGCTATTGGTATAAGCATTTCTATTTTATATTTCAGTTTAAAACATCATGCGCCGCGCTAAAAGAAACTGAATTTGACTAGGGAAGAAACATTTAAAAAAGAGTAGCAAAGAAAAGAGCTATTGAAACAAACTACTAATAATTATTAAAAAGATCTTATTTTATTGTAATTATTGATTTTGATGCTTTCAGGGCATAGCTTTTTATATTTATTAGATAAATACGTATACGTATAATATTGTGAAGTAAAATTACCTCAAAATAACATAAAAGTTAATTAATATAATAATATTATAAAAATGTCAAAAGGCTCTTATGAAAACTCAGATGGGACTTTCATTCAAGCCTTTGGTTTTTAATTTTATGAAAATTAGTACTTTTAACATAAATAATGTTATAGATTTTTAGGGCTCCGAACCTCAAAAGGAAATAACAGAACCCTTATAGGATCACTTTGTTGTTCGTTTGTCTGTTAAGACGTTTTTTTTGAAACGCGTGGAGGTATCAATCTGAAATTTATATTGGATACTCAAGATTAAGAACCCTTGGGGCTATAAAAAAATCAAGCTTATAACGCAACGCAATTAAAAGATACCTACATCCGTTAATACTGCAAATTTCCGCAAAATTCAATATTCGCAAGGGAATAAAAAAACACACAGGATGCTTGCCGTGTATACAGTCTTAAAATATGGTAAAAAGCAACGTCTTATAACACAGATAAAGGAAAAATTGCTAAAAGTGTAAATTTTAAGTTACAAACATAATAAAAAATAGGTTTGTTAGGAGTCCAACTCGCACTTGGCCGTTTTTTTTGTTTCTATTGTTTGTGAATTACTTGAAATATTAAGTAAAACTAAGTCAAAGTAGTAAAAGTTAAGTAAGAGAGTAAGAATATTCACGTTGCGTTAAATGTCAGAAGGCTGTTTTGAAAATTCAGACATTGTTTTTTCCCAGTATCACAATATATTATTAATTATCATTTTTAAACGCAACTAATTGATTTTAATACTTAAAAGACATGTGCCATTATTAAAACTGAGAGATTTGTAGTAATTTTCATTGAATTTCTTTAAGAATATTACAAAATTGTGTTTTTTATCAGTACCATGTTAGCCTTGTCAGTCCCCTGGAGGCCAAATCCAGAAAATTTAAAATATCTCACAATCTACTTAAAAAAGTGGCTGGCCCGATTTGTAACAATATATTCATTAGATTAGCTATCATATACACCCTAATTTGTAATAATCTGATATAAAAAAAAATGTTGTGTGGTTTTATGAAACCACGGTAAAAGTGAAACTGTTCGAACGGTTCCGAACACTGCTTTGTGTAGCGCATGTCGCGTGTCGGTCGGCTGCCGAGTAGGTATACCTACTCGGCAGCCGCGATACACGCGACATGCGCTACACAGACCAAAAAGTTTGAGACGATGTAATAAAAGTTTCACTTTAAATATAGTAAACAAAATATCCTTAAAAGTTACCCCATTTTTGTATAATCACCCATATCTATTAATAACATCACGAAAAGAACAGGATAAAAAGATTTCTTTTGAGAGCAAACCTACATACGGTCTAGGTATCTCCCGGGTTGTCTATATGGTACGGGAGCTAGCAACGTTTTAAAAAAAGTTATTTTAGTATAGTTGGGTTTTTGATATAGGTACTGTTTCTCTTGCTATTTCGGTTAGAGTCCGGGCTGTCTGGCTGGCGGTAGTGGTTGCGTTTATTAGTGCGCAAAGGAAAATATACTTAACTTGAAAGTCATTTATTAACGCGTAATTTTTAATCTTTTGCCTTTAGATAGATCCATCAGACATAATTTTTTTTTTGCAAGACGTTTTTTTCGTTGTTAAATAGGTGCCATACGCAATTTTTTATTTCAAATAATTAAAATGTCATCGAAATAAGTGAAATTACCTACATCAACATGAGTCCGCTTAAAAGGAAGGTAAGTAATAACCTTATTACTTATATTATATTATCCTTTTTTAATACTTATATTAAATAATTAGTAAACTAATATTTTTAATAGATGGTTTCATATTTATTACACTTTTGGGTATTAATATGAATTTGATGATATTTGGTTTTTATCAAGTTTACATTAACGTCCTATTTGAGGTTCGTTGGGAAAAGGAGGCACCATGGTAGATTGTTGCAAAAAAAATTGTAAATAGTAAAATGAATATTATATATAGTACATATAAGTTCCCCCCGCGCGCTTGCAAGGGTTAAACGCTTTCGCCCAGCTGTTACTTTAAAAAATAAAATCTGTGAATATGTCGTACAAAACTTTGGAAAATGTTATTCGTGAGTTGAATAAGACTGTGTTACATCTGCAAGATAAAGTAACTTCACTAGAAACGCTTATTCTAGAACAGAATTTGATTATAAAAGAATTTGTTGAAAGTAAACAAATGCGAGATCCGACGGTACATTTGAGTTCACCAAATAAAAAGTGTGATGATGAAGAGGGTAACTCTAAGCTGCGGCCACTTCGCGATGCTCGTCTTCGTGCGCTTACGACTATCAACGTCGCGAAGCCCAAGGTGCGAGCAGGGAAGAAGACATTGCCGCTCGCATCTCCGTCCCCACCGAGCGGCACTGACGGCGAGATCACCCCTACTACGTGTGCTACGCAAGTCACGCTGAACTCGCAAGACGCGTTCGTTGATGCCGATGGTTCGGACGACCGTAACGGAGTCGGGGCTACAACGGAATGGGTCGACGTGAGGCGGCGTCGAGTTCGACGTGAGGCGAGAAATGTAGCTCGTGGTACGGCCGCGCCCGGTTCGACGTCATTGGAGGCGTCCGAACGTAAAAGTTACTTGCATATCTATTATTTAAAAAAAGGTACTACAGTCGAACAAATTATAAAACATTTGTTATGTATTTGCCCAAATGATAAATGTTTGGTGGAACAATTGAATTCGCGTGGTGACTATGCATCCTTTAAGTTGACAGTTCCCACAAAAAATTTGGACACTTATATGTCGCCTATGCATTGGGCGGAGGATGTGCACATAAAGCCATGGCGTAGTGGATTTCGCAACCGTAAAACGACACAAAACCCCTAAATTAAAAACTATTTGTATGTTTTATCAAAACGTGCGTGGTTTGCGCACAAAATTAGATGTATGTAAGAATTCTATATTAAGTGAACAATACGATGTTTATGCTTTAACTGAAACATTTTTAAATAGTAGTGTGTGTGACTCAGAGTTGTTTCCTAACGATTATGTTGTATTGCGTAAAGATCGGTGTAATGATTCAGGTTGGGGTGGTGTATTGTTAGCTATTCGAAATTGTTATGATATAAAAAATATTTGTGTTAAAAATTACATGTTAATATTGTTTCGTTTGTCTCTAATTGTACCTTATTTTTAAGTCAAACTTTGTAATAATTGTTATCTTTGTGCGTTTTGGTATGTTTTGTACTGTAAGTCAAAGATGTATAAATGAAATAAATAAATAAATAAATAAATAAGTAACACAGTGATTACTTATCCCTCACGGGGACTCATGTTGATTGAGTTTCACTTATTTCGATGACATTTTAATTATTTTGAAATAAAAAATTGCGTATGGCACCTATTTAACAACGAAAAAAACGTCTTGCAATAAAAAAAATTATGTCTGATGGATCTATCTAAAGGCAAAAGATTAAAAATTACGCTTTAATAAATGACTTTAAATTAAGGATATTTTCCTGTGCAGATAAGATGCTCACTAATAAACGCAACCACTGCGGCCAGCCAGACAGCCCGGACTCTAACCGAAATAGGAAGAGAAACAGTATATCAAAGAACCAAGTATTATAAAATTCTCTCTTGTCAACGTTGCTACCTCCTATACATGACATAATATGTAGGCTCCATATAACTATGAAATGCTTAAAAAGAAAATAGGTAAAGTGGTATGGATGTGAAGATCATTTAATTGAAATGCAGCATTAGAATAATATAAAAACTGTTGTTCCTCAAATTGATGTCCCACTTTAGCTAATTATTAACTTTGTAAGCAAATAAAATGTTTTTACAGAACTAGTGGTAGAGTTTTGGAAAAGATTGGCTTCAGAAATTGGATTACCAATAGCAATTTATAGACCAGCTAGTTTCCCAATATGTATCATAACCTGGGTAGGGAAGCGACCGGATTTGCCCAGTATTTTATTAAACACACATTCTGATGTTGTCGATGCTTACGAAGTAAGTAAAGCCCTTACTTTAATAGATGTATAAGGTAAGAGTATAGACACTCTATGTTATAGTTTACTAATATTATCTATTTGACCAAAGTAAGTTCGCCAATATTAAATACCTATAGGTTACGTCTATTAATCTTTCGTTATAATGATTAACTGAAACATGTCGTGTAGGTACCATGTTTGATTCATATACAAAAATCTAAAAAAAAAATATATTCAGGATCTATGGACCTATCCTCCCTTTGAAGCTGTTATTGTGGACGGAAATGTGTATGGACGAGGCGCACAAGACACAAAAAGTCTTGCAATTCAACACTTCGAGGCAATTCGTAGACTCAAGTTCAATAATGTTACCTTGGATAGAACTATTCACATATCTATACTGCCAGGTATAACATTATTAATATGAAATGTCATCATCACTACATAGTATAAAACAAAGTCGCTTTCTCTGTCCCTATTTCCCTATGTCCCTTTGTATGCTTAAATCTTTAAAACTACGCAACGGATTTTGATGCGGTTTTTTTAATAGATAGAGTGATTCAAGAGGAAGGTTTTAGTATATAATTTATTAGGTTTTAGAGAAAGCGGGCGAAGTCGCGGGCGGTAAGCTAGTTTTTGCATAAAATATTTTAAAATAACTGTTACAAATGAAGTTTCAGTGAAGTCTAAAGAAACATAAATGTTTATTCTAACACTGGATCGAAACGTCTTCATGTAATTATAATAATTTCAGATGAAGAAGTTGGAGGGTTTCGTGGAATAAAAGAATTTGTTAAAACAGATTTCTTCAAGAGATTAAACGTTGGCTTTGCATTAGATGAAGGACTTACAAATCAAGACAACTTGTTCCTTGCTACGTATCAAGATAGACGACCTTGGCGTTAGTAGTGTTTTGTTGTAATTTTTTATTTCAATTATTTTTGCTGTTAAGTAGTGTTTTTACTTACACCTAGAATGAAAGACGTTGTACGTACTTTCGGTCTTCTACTAAAGATCAAACACAGTAGGGTAGGAAATATTATGTCACTGGATAATATTCTATTACAATACATATAAATTTTAATAACTATTACTGTTATAATTGGTAGACGTACAAATATTTCAGAAATCAATATGACTATATATGGCCAAGGAGGGCATGGTTCACAAGTAAAACAGAACAATGTTATTGAAAAGGTACGTTAACATCAGCATCTTCGGATTTACAATAAAATACCTTATAATATAAAAATTCCTTTATTTAGCTTCAAGGTCTATTAAATTCGGTGATGACTTTTCGAAGTGAACAACAACAAAAAATTACAAGTAGTCCTTTCGATTTGGGAGCATCAACTTCGGTTAATGTTAACATAATTCAGGTGAGAAAATGATGTCTTACTAAAATAACACATTTGTAGATAATAAAATAATATAATACCATAACTGATGTGATAACATTAATACAATGGTTTATAACGTTTTATACAATATTTGTACTATCAATATTTAATTATTTGTTCCTACTAATAAAACTTATATTTAATTACAGACCGGCATTGCAACTAACATAATTCCTAATGTAATGACTGTTGTAATAGATATGAGATTGGCCACCGACGCAAATGTCACTGATATTGACGATATGGTAAATACTTCCACTCCATATTTTAATTATCATAATATACTTAATTAATTTTCTAACATTTAATTATTTATTATTCCTGTAATGAATGATGTTCATCGCGTACTTATTAGATAATCGTTAATTTTTAAGACACCTTATTATAGGTACTACCTACCTAGTTTCTTTTTATCATCACAATTTTATTATCCCTATCCATAATTATCCCCTTACATTACGCATTCATAAAATAATCATATATTTTTCCGTACTCGACTACTAAACTTTCTGAACCTAAATTAAAATTTGTGTGGTTTCTTGTTAATAAGGTGAATTCTTGGCGAGAGGCAGCAGGACCGCTGACCAAAATTGAATACATTCGTCGCGATGAAGTGTCGCCTGCAACTGCTGTGGACGACTCTAACCCGTATTGGCTCGCCATGCAGGATGCTGCGGAGGAATTGTAATGCATCAACGATACTTTCTTACTCAAATAACAAAATTAAACATGTATAAAATTATTAGATTCAGTACAGAAATTTTACCTCCGGTTAGATTTCAACAGAGAAAAGCCGGCAAGTAAATCAAATCAAATTAACTTAGCCAAATTAAGCATATAAAACATTCATTGATTTATGTTACATCTTTATAAGAAAAACATCCGCATATTATCATATAATTTGTGTAACTAGTTACACTATGTACTTGTAATACTAAACCTCTAGGACTTTAAAAACTAAAAATATTAAAGTTAAACCAATTAAATATATTCCTGTATGAAGTTCTATGAAGGTAGATCTACCTAAATGATATTCGAAATTTTATAGAGATAAAAAAAATTATAATATTTATCATGTTTACTTTGTTTCAGAAATATAAAAATTCTGCCTGTCGTCTGTCCAGCGACATCAGACATGCTAGTGCTACGGAAACTTGGCATTCCTGCTCTTGGGTTTGCACCGAATGTCAACATGGCTATGCGGTTGCATAACAGCGACGAATACATGCCGATCGATACATTCTTAAATGGCATTAATATAATTACAACTATTGTACACAAATTAGGCAATGTATCTGGCGCGTAGCACTTTCTGTTTTAAGAAGTAAGGTTCAAATAATTGTAAATGGGTCTGTCAGATTTGGGAATGTATGAAAATATGTACCTAATAGAAGTTATTGATGATTTTTTTGTAATAAATTGATATCTCAATTAAACAACTCTTTTATTAATTCGCATTTATTAAAATGAGTCAAAATTACATTTGGAGATAAGTAGGTACCTATATTCTAAAAAGTGGTGTTCAACCGCAAAATAAGTAAAGGATGAGTTAATTCGAGCGGACAATGGAAAGTTATTTACTCTTCAGTTGATTTAGATCGTTAAATCAACATCCAGCACTTCGCTGTAATGGATGCCCCTCCTTCGCGTACGTGCCGCAACATTTTTAAAAGGACTTTTTCGCGAGCCGCCGCTCTTTGTTTGCCAAGCGTCGTTGGATTTGAGAATAGTCACGCTTTTAGCGAACAAATGAATTCTCTGGAACAATTGGGATTCACTGAGTAAACTGTTTAGCATTCAATTGAGGAAAAAAGTAGGTACGACAGATACACCCTGGGGTTGAAAAAGGCCTTTTCAGATTAAGTAAAAAATATTTTAATTCTGTACCTACGCGAATGTCTCTATTATTTATTTGATTTTGATTTGTTATAATTTGGTGTAAACAGCTAGGGGCGGAGCAGGCGTTAATTGAAATAAATTGTCACGGTGGAACGTCGGCGGGACATAAATCAGAGTGCCGCGGGCTACCAGCTAAGTGCTCGCTACGAGCGCTACGACGCGACGTACCAACTTATAGATGTGAACTTTATTTTTTAATGAAATTCTCTAATTCCAATGATAAGTTCGAATCAATAAGCGCTTCATAGAACAATAGTCAAGAAAACTATAAAATTTACATAGGTATTATTGGTTATTTTATTTAATTGGTATTTAGCTGATTCTTCCCGGAATGATAGATAAATAGAAAACAAATGTATAATTCAGAAGTAAAAAGTGAAAATATTCGCTTATATAAATACAACAAACTATTCTATTAAGTATATTAATTTTAGCAATCCGCATTGTGTATTTTGTATTAATGCATAGAGATGTAGAGTTGAGTAATTCTTCATTTCTTTAGCTCTAATTAAATGGGCATAGTTAACATGTTAAGTTAGATTCTGTATATGAATTATATTATTCAAAATCACAAATTTACAAAATAGTAATCACATCAAAAATAACATATGCTGAACCTCGAAAACAGTTCCATCCAGTATAGCACATCTATTACCAAAATACATCTATGTAGAGATGACGCACCAAGAGACACCGCGAGACGAATTAATTCAGCCAAACGCGGTGAGCGGGCGCGATTTTTGTCCGAAGTGCTCATTTGTCACCTGTGCAGGTGTGCGTGTCACACCGGAGACTGGAGAAAGGGTCGCCTCGGCCCTCGCCTCACCCAGTGTTGTTATGGATATGGCATATGAGAAATCGTATTTTTATTTACCTTATTGTGCAATTTTAAAGTTTGTAACAAAAATCCACTATACATTATATTTTAAGTATTTGTCAAAAATGATGCCTTTAAAACAAAATTAAGCGATTAGTATTCTCATAGTAAGTAGGTACTTACCAGGCTATTAATTGTATGATAAAAACATACGTTTAACTGTTTTTGGATTAGAACACATTCAAACTACTAACTTTCATGATAAACATAAGCGATATAGAAGTAGGTGAATGAATACCTAATAACGATTAATAACAATTAGTATTAAGTAGGTAATTACTTACTTTTACATGTGTATAGGTATTATTTAACTGGTTGGTACAATTAAATTTTTTAAGTCAGATATTTTATTTCCGGTAAAATTATTACCTTCTCCAATACTTTCCTACACTAAATCACTTCACTAATGATGCAAAAGTAACACGGTTGCGAATGTAAGGCGCACGATACTGGATGAGTTGTACTTTTGAATATGACAACATATTCAGTTGTTCCTCCTTTCAAATAATTTTCAGGTAAGAGGGCCATTATTGCCACCCTCTCTTTTCTTACAACGTTTGAAGGTGAGCTAAGGTTTTCATTTAAGATTTGATACATATATCTACGGTTGTATGGTTTGATACATACATATATGGTTTGCTTATAATGAGATGTTTCCTTTACAGATTGAGTATTTAAATCGAATATTGGGGTTTTGTATTTATGTAAAAAAATAATTAAACCTGTAACCTTATTTTACTTATTTTAAGATAATATTCATGTCACCTTCATGCTTGATATGTTCAATATCTTGTTAGTGTAAAAATGACCTCAACCCACAATGTGATTGTAATGGAAATTGACTCAAAATACTATTGCAGTAGGTAATAATCTCCCGAAGGCTTAGCTTCTGATTCTTAGGCTTTTGAACCAGACTAAAACGTAGATAGAGAACCGAGTTAATAGAATGTTTTATCGTAGGCATTATGTTTTACACTTTCTTTGAAAATAAACAGTGTAGATACACTGCTCTGAAACTACAGTTACTAAACAAAAGTAGCAGATCAAGGAACTTATTAAACACTCATCATCGCTGGACAAATAGAGCTTAACTGGGTGTCGGCCGACAATGGTCCAGTCACGCGCACATTATTTGTTGTGTTCAAGTGCTTATCACTGGCTAGGGCTGCCTGCGTTCAGTTTTAATTTCACCAAAACACATAGATAGCTACTCGATTTAAATGACTGTTTGAAAATAATACTTAAAGAAAAAGTATTTATTACAGATACTAGGTATCTAAGTATAACAGAATTAATGGTTATACATGTTTCTAGTTTAATTGAAATCGCGTGCCTTTTTAATAAAACAGCACAGTAGAGTTTTTAATTCAATTTTTTAAAATAAATGTGTAATTATTAAAAAACGTTTATTACAAAACACCGTTAGCAGCCCTAACGCAGGGTGTCGACGGCCGCCCTCGTCACCCTCGCGCCCTCTATGCCCGTGCATATGTTATTTTTTCCAAAAGAGAACAATCATAAACAATCACCCGTAACTGATTTAAAATTGCTTTAAAATTGAGTGTTGATTTAAAATACACATAGTTTTCTTTTCATATTTTTCAATGGGTTGTGGGAATTTCCCATAAAAATTGTATCCATCATGCCAAAGTTATTATTTTAGAATAATTTGAATTTTATAAAAAACGTATCATATTTTTTAATGCATTAATTAGATACTAGGTACGGCTGAAGAATCTTCCACAGTATACCTACCTAGGTACTTATATTACAAATAGATATCCTAAGTGCTAGAATCAGTTGTCAGCAATTTAAAGTAGTCTGCTCAATTTATCACACTGTAATCCCAACTTAACTACTATAGCAATAAAGCGCTATTATGATAAAATCTTAGTATAATTTATATTTTTTTTTTCTTTAAAGTTCCCTTTTCTTTCATAGTTTTCAAAAAAAAAAGAAGAAAGTGTATAAGACTGCACTAACAAATACAATTAACGCAACACTAGTTACAACACTCACTATATAAAATGAATTAAATAGATAGTATTGAGTAGGTACGTAATTGTCATTGTCATGGAGTGGTTAAGCTTTTGTATAAGTTGTTTTTCAAAGGCCGGATGCCACAGTCGCGTGCCACGCATTAGTAGCCATTTAGTGGGATTTAACGACGCCGATTATTATTTAAATCTTATAAAAACACTCCGTTTATAACAATAGAACAAAATCAATCAATTACCTACTTTAGTTAATTTTGGATGAGATTGAAAATACTTTCAGACTCTACATATGAAATAGTTACGTAGAGTCTCAAAACTTATTTGTAATAGGTATCTAAGTGATATGTAGAGCTTTTTTAATGTTTTTGCAAAGATGTAATACAAATTTAAATACGAAATACTGATATCTATTGAAAATCTTCTTTTTTATTTTGCCGAAGTAGATTTATAAAGCTATTTATTTTTTTAAATTAACTACATTACACTACACCTAATGCTTTAATTTAATTTTATTCGAAAATATACACTGGACGTAGTTAGTTATGTTTAAGTATTTCAAGATTGATGTTTATGACAAAAAAAACGACCCTTATCTTTTAAAATTGACAATCTATTTACAGAGGCGTAAGTATTAGGTAGGTAGATACGTTACATGACTTTCTTTATTGTATGAAAACTATTACTTTAAGTATACTACAAAGTACAATATACATCGTTATTCGAATCAATTTTAAAATTGCATCTTAAAACAAATAGGTACCCAATTTAATGTTTTAATTTAATTTGTTTCTAAAACGAAAAGGATTTTCACAAATGAATTCCAATTCAATACGTTGTCAGAAGATTTGACATTAAGGTTAACAAAGGCGGGATACAGCAAAGAGTAATGTGGCAATGTGAGCCGGATCACTTATTCTCGATCGGGCAGCGGATACAAACACAAGCGTATTTTCTAAATGATCTTGCGGTAAGAAACTCCTTTAGAAAGTGTAATATGCCCTAAGTCTATGTCGCACGTGGCATTTTCGCTTCGTAGCTCGATTTCAATTCAAAAGCTCCGTGGACCGCCCCCTATATAAAAGGCAAGCACCGATTGGTCGCTCACGACGCCCAGCCAATTAGCTCCCTTTATCCCCTAGTTCTTACTTGACATTTTAATGTTAACAGTGGAGATCGTAATTGTATTTTTGAGTTAAATTTTAATATGGAAAAGGTAGGATGTACTCGATTTTTTTACAAAAATATTCTGAAAAATATTCACAAAAGTTGTTGAAATTTTTAAGTTTATTGAAATGCAAGTTTCAAGAAAATTCCTAGCTTAAGAAAATGGTTATGAATTAAATTTTATAAGCATACTGGTACATATTTTATTATTCATAAAAAAGTAAAGAGTTTATAAATAAATATGTACACACACCACGGTCAAAATCGCCGTCACCGATACCCTGACAATGTAGCCTGTAGACCGGGCCACAAGATGGGATCACAGGCGTCTCGCTCGTGCTCCATGCTATTGTCATTTGCTATCTCGCTCGAGGGGTGGGCCCCGATGTAATCAGGGGATGATGTGACTCGCGATCTCCGCAGCGGCTTCAAAGATCACAATTATTGGAGCAGTCTGTCGAAAGCCGTGACTCGGTGGTGAAGTCGGAAAAGTCACCGTGAATTTTTTTATCGAAATCAAATTAATGTGAATTATTAATCCAATTAGACTAGTTTTTACAAATAAATTAATTTGGACATTAATAGTGATTATTGTTAGTTGTACTATTAATTAAAAAGTTCGCATTATACGCAGATTTTAAATAGTTAGAGGATATAAGTGGTGAGCTTTTAGTTAACTAGAGGTCATAGATCAAAAGTCGAGCTGTCGACGTTTTGGGAAAAACAACGGACGCCGGTCGCGGCCTTCCGTAGGATGGGAACAGGTCAGTAGTTTTAGATTAAATTGTTATTCTGTTGTGATATAATTTAATTCCTTACCCAGTTGTAATACCTGAGAGACCAAAACAATAAACACAAATTGCTGAGCTTATTTTGTAGAGTCTATTGGTAATTTATTATAACTTTTAAAGAAAAACGAGCTTTTAAACCTGTTAACGAATTATTACTGAAAAAAGTCGAACACAGGCAAATTGACACGCCTGGGTATGTAGTATATATTTTATATTTACATTTACATTATATAATGTAGTCTATACTACCTAATAATCCAAGAGCCCACGACGGCCAGACTTTCCTTTTTTTCGGAAAGTTGAAAGTTTCTCTGTATATGTCTCCTATACAGATAAGAACGACCAGCGACTATCAAGTTTGGGTTGTGGTTACTTTGGCAGGAAACAGGTAGTAAATGTGTATAAAATAGTACCTAACTTTCATTATAGGTAGTTTAAAAGCTAAATTTTATATATGTTACTTGGGGACCAATGACCGGACCGGCGGATGATTTTCATGGTTCTTACATCTTGCCAGACACATTTAAAAATAACTATCATATCATCAAATTCACATAACTACCTAAAAGTGTAACAAATATGAAATAACCCACTAAAAACATTAGTTAACTATAATTATTAAAAAAATAATAGTATTTGATCGAGATTTTTGACCCATATAGTTAAATTTAACGTGAACATGTAATAATAATCACCAAGATAATAATTTTAAGTTAACTACCGAGCTATTCGTTATTACGTATGTTATGAAGTTTCTTAATAAATATTAGATTGTATTGCTACCAAAGGGAAAGAGCGACATTAATTTTTTTTTAAATTAAATTCAATACAAATTATTAAAATTAAGGTTAGCACCAATAAAAGTAGAGCAGTCTTTAAAAACAATATGCCATACTTTTAAAATATTAACGTGGTTCAGACAAATCTAAAAATAGCTTAACAAACTATCAATGCCCCAAATTAACATTATTCAGAGTATGATCATTGAGATGAGGAAATCGAGCCCTTAGTAAAGGGACGGTCTTGGGCTCGATTTGGGAACGAAAACTTGTCGCACCCTCGTTAGATCTTAGAACATTGTAACAATATACAGGATGTTTACACGTGCAATATCTACGCAATTATTTAAGATTTTCTTTTCTCGTGCTAAAATGTTCATTAAATTTCTACGAGTTTTTAACTTGTTGTGTTAGACTTTAGTCTGCCTGAATGTTCGGCACGGTATGTGGGTATATACCTATAGGTCAAATCTTAAGATGAAAATAAGAACCAACCTTTTTCGCATTGTGGTCTCAAATCTGGTGTTTCTGGGATAGTGCAATGAATTGAATACATGCACACCGGGAGATAGCATTTAGCACGTCTTATATATTTAGTATACTTATTTAACATTAACTCTATTTTTTTGTTGACAAACTTAAACGCATTAATTCCTAGTTCCTACACATATAGATGATGATTATTTATTTTTATGCGAAGGTTAATTTCGCACAGATAAGTCAATAAAACAATACATGTTATTAAAAATAGTACAATATTTTAATTAATATACAATTAGTGTGTGGAAAATGTAAAACTACCTAACAAAGAAGTTTAAAATAACTTTTTATTTCATTACTAAGGTATTTGATAACCTAATTCTAAAGATAGATACTTGTTGTTGTAAAGTAGGTATCGTAAGTCAGTAAAATTCTACAGTGTCACAGATTAGATACTAGCCAGTGTGTAGAGCCGAAGAATCATTCAAGGAATACTTTTATTTGTAAATTTTAGCTTCCCGCCCTGTGTTCCCGCTACATATTGCTATTTGCTGGAAAAATATTTTTTTGGCAGAAATCAAATGTCAGCAAATTATTCACAAAACTAAACACTTTACATTAGAAATCATCGATTAATATGAAGAGATTGACAGGCTACAATAGTAAGGGAAAACTATTTGAGGCATATGGATTAAAGTACAGCCTGTATGTGCTTTGTCGCTAATATATCGTCAGAGTCATTCGTCATAAGCCCACATCGCAAAGTTCGTTAAATCAACACAGACTGTGTACGTTATGCGTAGATACATCGGCTTATCTATTGTCTACAGAACACTATTCAATTGAATAATAAGAAGCTCACTTTGTATTAAGTTGGTTTATTGATGTTAGTAAGTGTTCATAATGTTTTCTTTCTGAGAATCATAGTTAGACTTGAGTACGAACCATGATTCTTAAAATGCTAATTTGGAATGACTATTTAAGTAATATAAGAACCATTGTAGGTGTAGGTATAATCATGATGAAAAGCACTATTACGTTTAATGTAAAAGATATTAGCTTTTTCTTACTTTATAAGAAATACCACGTTTGTAAATATTGATACATTATTAATTACTTATAAAACATATTTAAGATGCTTAATGTAACATACAATGATAGGTTTTCAAAACATATATTTTTATTATAAAATATAAAATGGTTCCAGTTCTTTGTGAAACTATAATGATCGAAATTCACCTTTAAAATTCCTTCATCTTTTATACAAAATATTACAAATTATTGAGAACTTTGAGCATGCTTTTGAATACAAAACTACATATTTTTATTAATCGGATTATACTTATTCATAGTAGGTACCTACCTGTATGTAAGCTATAACATTACTAACATTAAAATTGATTTCAATAGCAGAGTGTGTTGTTTCACACGAGTGTCAGAATTTAGTCGCGATTAGCTAGAGTTCGATGCACAGGGCTGCACGCATCGGCGCACCGACACATACATTACAACCCCCTTTGCCTATCTACATTGTAAATAAATTAACACTTTGATCTATTGCAAGCAATGCATACGTGGTCACTTCATTTACAAATGAATTCCATCTGGAATTGTATTTGTAGGTAGAGCTTTTTCTTGTGTAGTTGTTGACTCTACTTTCCGAGCTTTTTATTAATTATAAATCAGATCGCTTTTCTGTCTCACTATCTTTTGGTAAGCAAATTTGTGAATTTTACTGTATAATATTAATATATTATTATAGCGTTAAGAATATACTTATCTATATTATCTAGATCTTACTTATTATTGGTATGAACATACATTTTAATGACTATTTGGGTCATTTTATATTTATAAGTTATAACATTACTTGCTAAATAGCCAGTAGGTACACTTTTGCATTTTCTTACACCTTATTATCTAACTGTAAATTATGCAAATCGTTGAGCCAATCTTGAATTGTAAGTGCACTTACGCGACATATCCAGTAAAAAAATGGCACACAATATAAACATCTAGACCTAGGTATTTCTCTAAATATGCGTCGGCATTAGATATAAATATTAAATACTGATTATATATAAATTTATAGTTGTTTATCACCTCAATAGATGGCGCGCGGTGTGTCCCTCAGACACATAAAACTGAAAGAATAGAATAAATTCGATTGCTCTGGCGGGTCACGAGTGGCTGAATTGGTCAGGCATCCGCCCCGGAATGGCGCGAGAGGATGCGGGTTCGAGTCCCGCCTCGTGATCGAATTTTTTCTATTCTTTATAAATTTATATTTATAAAGCATTTGAATGCCATAAAACCAAAAATATCAATTACTGATTATATATTAGGAACCCTATAGGTAAATGAAGATAGGGTATATAATGCAATCGATTATCATTATTGTATATTTTTCATTTGACATTCAGCATGCTTCATCTTAAGTAAAACAAAATAATATTAACACGCTTTTATTAGCTTCATCAGTACGTTTGTATGTTAACAACGCCTAGACTCGATTTGACTAATTTAAACGGACAGATTTAATTAAAAATTTGTACACTTATCGAGGATCGGTGAAAATACTTCATGATGAAACTACTTATAACTTCATGAGTTTAAGCGTGTTTTTTAGTTTTTTAAACAATATTATTTAAATTAATTAATCATAAATAATAAAAAATAACATGGTACAAACTTAATCTTAATACATTAAACTTATATCATAACGCTACGAGAGTGTGGTAAGTAAACCGTAGCGACCGGATACGGCTACGGCTACAGCCGTAGACCGTAAATACTTTTGAGAAATTATTCCGTAATAATTAGTTTCGCTTACGGATACTAAGAATTTACATTTATCGCTGAGAGTTATATAAAAATCAATGAAGAGAAATTATATAATGGGCAATGAAAAAACGTAGCTATGCTATACCGTGTGTACAAGAGGCCTAACTGATAAAATCAGATCTTCGAAAT
Source organism: Colias nastes (assembly GCA_907164665.1). NCBI lineage: Eukaryota > Metazoa > Arthropoda > Insecta > Lepidoptera > Pieridae > Colias > Colias nastes. Next base: position 17,897 of record CAJQZM010041778.1, on the reverse strand, counting down.
CAGTCATACAATCATATCATTGTATGACTGATTTTGAAGAACTGATTAGACGTAGTTACTTAATATTTAAACCTTATCTAAATTTTGTATTATCAATAGGTTTAAAAATTATGATTGACTGCTGCTTTTGCGTAGAAGGAATGTATGTAGTTTTACCAACAGAAACTTACATTAGTCTTGCGGTAATAAACCTTATATCCATATAAAGTAGCAAGTATCCATATAGTAAATACATCCGTAGCCTATAGCGCAACTTTTGGATGCCGGACCAACTTTCAAGTTCAAAAAATTTGTACATTTCAATAATAAATTATATTTTTTATGTATTTTGGTAAATTTGGTAATTCTAGACATTTCTATATAAACATTAAGACGGAAAAAACAGCAAACCCCATATTAGTTCCTACCTGCATTTTCAAAGTAGGTATTAAATAATTTCAACGTAACTCTAATCAAATTAAAAATGCTAAGTACGTTGTGTTTTCTGGTTGAAGAAATAGTGGTAACTAAATTCAAGGAAAATAGTTAGATACATATTAAAATGTGTTTCATTAATTTATGTGACATATCTTGGCCGTCGGGTAAAGCTGTAGAGTGTAGGAACCAGCGTTCAAAGTTGTGCCCTATCTCAGATATGGCCCATAAAGGAAAGGCAATGTTCGACGAATCTAAAAACGCAAAAGTTGAATTATTAAAAGCTATTTAAATGAAAATTAATAAAAAAAGCTTTACAGGTATTAGATACCGTGAAACATACAGCGGTTGGTATACTAAACTCGATTCCTTAATACCTCGATGAGATATTTATATTTTTATATATTATGTTGAGCCACAGATTATGTTAGAGTGAATATTTCAAACCGCGAGGAATATGTTGTATGATTCCTGATTACTACACTATTTCCGTTCATCTCATACTTCTTTCTTTTGATCATTAAACTAACCGCACGTAACGGCTCCGCCTGGGTTTGAAACAAAATAAAATATAACCTATGAAACTCACATAATATATTTATTTTATTTGTAATTTATTGGTAAAATACCTTTTTAAATCGGTCTAGCCTTCGACGGAAACGCCTAAAGTTAGCTATAACGAATATATATATAACCCAGGCCCTTCGTAAGTATTAAAGTTTAAAAAGTAAATAAAAAGGGATAATTACGCCACTTCGCGGCTTTCATCTGATGCCCGAAAGACGATCGGTAAAGTCGTCTAAGTCCCTTTCGGTGAAAAAAGAAAAGATCCTGTCTTGAAAAGGATTCAAAGCTTATTCAATCCTCTTTTACACCGCGCTATAGGAAGTAAAGAATACTTTCTAAATGTAATTTAATCGTATCGTACTATAATCGAAATAATAATTATAATTATTTATTCGGTAACCTATCCAAATGAATATTTTCTATTTTGCAATTCTATATAACTATTAAAAAATCATTATTAGTCTGGTTTCTTTGTCCTGGTTTAGATTGTTAAGAAGAAGAGAAAATCTATTTAAAATAATTCGTTTATATCATAAACTTAAAAGTGTTACTTTTTCATCAAATCCTCTACTATGTCTCTACTTTTTTAATGCAAATATTGTAGTAAATTAACATTACCAACATACCTCCTAGCTTCGGTATTTTGTTACAAGATTGTGTAATAAAATTCTTTGGAAAAGCGTCAAAGAAAAGGGGCAACTGAAGGGGAAGGTTTCAGTAAACGCAACAAAAACACGACGTTATTAGCGAGATTGGTGTAATCTGACTAATCCGTTTTGGGTAAGGGAGCGCTCAGCGGCATACTTACTGCGTCAATTATTGAATAAACATTATCATCTTATGATAAATAGTATCAAGGAAGATCATTGGTTAGGCTATAATTCGGTTTACTTACCTAAATTGTTCATTTGAATAATTAAACTTCATTAGATAAATACTTTATATATTTCAATCCATATTAATTTTTTATACATATTTATTATTATTTTCACTTAAAAAAGAAGTGCCTCTAAGAATAGGTTGTTGCCTATATTATATGTATAAAAAAAATAAGAATCAATAACTACCTACGTCATTGCTTATTATTAGTTCTTTCTCTAAGTATATCTTAATACTTATTTAATTTTTTATCATCAGGAGATCGACTGCTTGACATCCCTTGCAATGTCTGTGGCGACAGAAGTTCTGGAAAACACTATGGGATTTATAGCTGTGACGGTGAGTATTTTCATTACCAACTTGGATAAAACAAAACTCTGTCTTACATAATTGATTAATTATTTGTCAAGATGGTACCTGGTAATCATGGTTTTACAACTTTACTTCATAATTTAAGTGAAATACTTAGATACTGCGAAAGTCGTTGAATTGATGAACAACGCACATTATAAAATTAAAATAAAACAATATTTACCTACAGTTATATCGCTTATAGCTTCAAATTCAAAACTAGTAAAGTATTCAAAAAGTTACTAATAAATTTTGTAAAGCTACCACATATCGATTTATACATGATATTCCGTTCCTTTGTCATGTGTGTACCTACTTCCAAGCGTAATACCGTCTTAAACTATAGGTTGCTCCGGCTTCTTCAAGCGGTCCATTCATCGGAACCGAGTATACACATGCAAAGCTGGTGGAGAGATGAAGGGTCGATGTCCTGTCGATAAAACGCATCGCAACCAGTGCCGGGCCTGCAGACTTGCCAAGTGCTTCCAGGCGAATATGAACAAAGACGGTAAATAATTAGCTTTATCAGATCATAAATAATTATTGTAATATTTCAGCAAGTATCCGCCCAAAGGAAACATTAAAATGTATTAAGATATCTCTATCCGCTCGGTTCACTAACAGTTTGACTCATATTATTGTCGGTATAGGTACTAATTAAGCATTGATTAATTATTGATTGAAATAATGATGAAATAAATCTTCAAGAATGGTAAGTAAGAATTAGTCGCAAGAACTAATTTAGAATATCAGATTTGTACATAGCATACATACGCTCTACCTATAATATAACTAGTAAAACAGACAGCTTAGGTATCGAAAACATTCACATTGTGTTGTACAATAGAAACACTAGATATGCCCGGAGTGTAACACCATAGAACACAATCCATTATACATCAGGCTCACAGCAGGTTGTTTTGTCCGCGGAGCGCTGAAATATTGAATGAAATAAAACTTTGGCAACACCGACGATCGTTTCAATTTTCATCGCGTCCCCACCTGTCATTATGACATTTCACGTATTCAATATTGCGGTCTGCATTGTCAGCTCTGGGTTCTTTTACATTACGTTATTTATGTGTACAGTAACATTGAAACAATATTTATGCATGAATAATTTGTAAAAAATAAATATTATGTAAAGATATTTTACAGTAAGTATAATTTCAGTAAAGCCATAAACTACTTATGTAGATGACTCGTATAAATCTAAATCTCTATAATTAAGCGAAATACTAAGAATAATTGAATATTCATGGAGTCCCATGTCGGTCGCAAGTCGGATGCTGGTTCTCATACTCGCATGTGACAGAGCTTTTGCGATTCTTAGTTAACGTGTAGGGTTGTCGAAAATCATTTATGAAATTAAATATTATTATTCTACGTAATAAAAACGATGCAAAAAATTCAAGTAGAAATAGATATCTTATCTAAGAATTATTTTAAATGTGTTGTAAATTAGTATTGGTATTGATGTATCATAAATTTTGCATGTTTCATAAAATCCCTTAATGGCAACCCTGTATTCGAAAGTAGCAAAGTGTGGTCTCGCCGCAGGTGCTCCATCGTTAAATTATTCACGAGCATCACTTTGTGCCGCCGCGGCCCGGATTACCTTTATATGTTTACTCGCTCGCGTAATTATACGCCCTCACGAAACTTACCCGCCACATGAGACAGTACTTATTACTAAACGTATCTCGCTATATATCTAAAGCATTTTTCCGCTGTGTAGTGATAGACGAAGAAAAAAAAACATTTAGAAATTACATGAGTTTAGTTTAAATAAATACGTAGCAACATTTAAAAAGCTTTATTTGGTATAATGAAAAAGCAAAATTAGGTCAAATTTATTTCTACATTTTCATTCATCGATATGTATCTAACCTAAATTTTCCATTTTCTTTCGCACGATCAAACAAACGTAATCCCCAATTTAACTTTTTGAATTAATTCGAATCGATAAAGCTACGCGCTACGCTCACTTTGCTACGAAAAACTTTCCCGAACGGCGAAGAAGTTAAAGGGCCTTTAATCTTTATATTTCTCAGGGTAACTACTAAGGTTTTTTTTTATATAAATATTGTATTAAGATTTTCATATTAAATCTCATCGAGTACTTTTTATAATTGGTGTTTATGAGTATTTATTACGCGCTACGAAAATACGGGAGTAGGTGTATTAACAATTTTTTGATAGAATAAATTATTTAGCTCCGTTTGTCACACTCTACTTAACAAATATTTTTATGGAAAATAATTCGGTTAAAGACATTCACGAAAGTGCATTCAGAGATGAAAAAAAAAGATATAAATTTAAATAAAAATTTGCCAAATTATTATCACAAAGTCTTTTAATGAAAGCAAAGTGTCGCGAAGACGCGGAGTCGTGGGTGGCGCGCCGCCGACAAGGGGCAAACTTTTCAATTACCGCCATGTCGTGTAACCCCGCAGCGGGTTAAATTAATTCTCTCTACTTCACAAAAAGATTCACCTACCCCACACCACCCCTGTGAACCAACCGTTCTGCCTTTTTCCCAATTTTCCCTGATATTTTTCGGCGCCCGCCGGTAACATACTGACGTTTCACAATATTTATTTTTAATTTAACGGTTCGCACGCAAGATTCGGAATTCACAGTGCGTTACCTTTTGAAGTCTTTTTGTACAAAGATTGAAACAGTAATGAATTGAAATGAATCGTTTCTCTTGTTGCGTTCTCTGAAAACATTCCAATGTTTAGAATAAAAATTATATACCGTTATGCTGAATTGCGTATAATAATTACTTCATATTTAGTACCTACTGCGTGTTAGCTCTAGTTTAGTTTACTTTTAGTTTTAGTTTAGTCAGACGGTTATTCTTGTAATCATAGACATTTGAATTAAATGCCATCAATCATAATTAGTTAGTTAACAAATTAACAAAGTAAAATGGTAACCATCGGATTTGCTACAGAACAGTTCAACATTTTTCCATTAAAACATTGTTGAAGGCAGTACTCGTTAAATCCTTTTTAAAGCACTGAAATATCACGTTAACGTTAACTTAGTTTGTAGTTTTAAATAGATACTTAAAGGAACTTAATAGTGTTGCTAAATTATGCAAAATTTAATCGTTGTTTTTTCATTACTCATCAGTTATAAAACGGGATGCATGTACTGAACAAATTAAATAATTTATTATTCTTCAAGGTCGGCTGAATGGATTATTGTGATTTTTGTTTAGTTTGATTCGCCTTCACTGTGATTAGGAGGATAACTGATAATCGCCCCCTATCGTATTTTAAATAAAATACGATACCCACTTATTCGAATAAAAAAGAATACCTACAACATAATAAACACGATAAATTAAAAATATCTAGAGTTTAAAAATTATACAGATGTTTAATTACTATAAGTAATATCTAAAAAATCAAGCATAATCTGAAACACTTGTTGTTTTACACTTTTGTTGTTGCAACTTATATTAATTATAGTATTAAGAATAATAGTTTACGATCAAAAACGTTTTATTGACGGCATTAATCATAAACGCCCCTTTTATTTTATTGCTCATCAGCACAAAAGTATTGCGTGTTATATTGTGGACTTACACCTATCGACGGCGTATCAAATTGAAAAGATCGCTGTTCGGGAGCAGTTTAGGAGTTGGAACACGTGTTCGACACCTCCTGCGCTCCTGACCACGGGGACTCACGGGCACACACGAGGGGACCGTGAGGGGCTCAATTATCCCGTTATTGTGGAATTATCTATGCTTGTATGATCTTTTATTACAGTTCAATTGTAGGGTAAGCTAAGATAGAATCGTATCATAATATCGTTTCAATTTTTTTACTAGATGTGCTGAAGAACTCTTTGCAATTTTGAAGTGAGGTGTACTTCAATCAAGATTGAAGTTTGTTTTCCTAAATTTTCATGTCATTAACGTATTGAGACGTTGGATAAAAGTGTCAATAAAATATGCATCAACGATAATTTGAAGAGACCACGTCGTATACGTCTGAGAATCCATGTAATGTACATGTTAAATTCCTGGTAAAGCAACAAAAGGAAAACATATAATAGGAATACCTGTTAAAACTTAAATTTATTTTAAGGCCGTGAATACGTAAGGATTGTAAATAAATAAAGGTTCCGAGGCCGAGGGTTCGATCCGATTATGTGATTTATACAGCTCTTTGTCAGAGTCCTCGCTACCGTACGAAATATTACCAATATTTTGACAATAAGTGAGCCCACCCTGAACATCACACGGAGGGAATGAATTTCTCATATCAAATTTAATTTTTAAATATCGTGCGTGAACAAATTATTGCACGGTCATCGCAATAAAACTAAATTATAATAGGATAAACCTCTCGTACAGCTGGTATAATGATATTTTTTTCGTCAGCTTCCGTGATAATTAATTAACTTCGGCGATGCAGTCGGGGGTTAATTGCGTTACATCAGAGTGGATTTGTTGAGGTTTAGCCATGATTGCTTTTTGTAATTAAATTACAATTATCTATTTGATAAACATTTGAACTCTCCATTTTTATATGAATGCCTGAATATACGTGTTTAGTTTTCAGAGTTGTCTGAAAATATAATGACTTCTTTGAACTGAGGTAGACTGTAGAAAGACTATACCTGCTTATAATACATATACATTGGTATAATGAGCATTAATTTTCATGAACTATAGGATAATCTTTGTAGTAAAAAATATATTCTAACATTTATTTAGATTACGGTATGATATACCTGAGCAAGTTTGGGAACTTAAATTCCATTGCAAATGAAACATATATACTACTCACATTCGATCTTCATTCAAATTAAAATTAACACTCATAAAAGAAGTATTTCTTAAAAAATGTTTGATTTTGAAGCATTTTCTAAAAATACTTTTGGTTGGTTTGTAAACTCACGGGTGTCACAGAACAAAGTTGTTTATAGTTAGGGAGTAAAGTGTTGTAGCGCACTCCGAAACTTGTTCAGTTTGAAACAGGCAAACGTTCAAAAACCGCTGCCGGTTACCGTCGTCAAGTTTTTCCATAGACAAACTGTTATTATTTAAGTTCATTTAATATTTACTCGGACAAATTGAATTGTAAATACAATAGGCACCTACATTATATATGCAGCTGGATATTTTAGGGTGTTTAAGTTGGTATTAATCAGAACTTACCAACTTTCTTTTCCTTGTGAGATTTCGCTAAAATTTTTCAACGTTGAGTAAGTACCTAATTATAATATAAAGAACATAAAAAATAATGATCATGTGGAATCTCTATTTGATGGATTTCATAATTTTGTTAACTATCTACTATTAAATTTATAAGTAATGTGAAATGTAAATATGTACTTACCCATATTAACAAGGTAGGCAATACATTTCTTCAGGACCCTGACAGACGTTACCTTAATTCGGTTAATGATCAGTTACAGATATTAATAATTTCACAAGCGGTTGGTTACGTGTTCATGATCCTAAGAACTAAAGGTGAACAAGAACATAGATATTTCTCATATTAATGTCTGTGGACTTGAAAGTATTTCTGAGATCAAAACCTTCTGTGAAGTTATGTGTTTTAAAGAATTGTGCTCTTTAGATATGACTGCGGTAAGGAATAATTTCGTGCGCAGGTGAGCCGTGGGAGCCGCGGCACCTGGCTCGCCCCCTCTGCCTCTTCGCTGCCCTCCGCCCTCACTGGCTCGTTAATGATGATGTGCTCAGCCAGCAGACTATTTCACTTCTGAATACATCTTTCTCACTTTTGATTCATCCTCCCTATCACGCTCAGGTGTAATGCGCTGGGCGTCTCTTTCCTTTTTGGTTCGCTTCGTCGCATCCACCTAGTCAATTCGGCAAACGCGTATCTACTTTGTGTCGGAAATGTAATGGAACAAATGCGGCTGGAATTAACGTCGAAACGAATGTCGGCCCACGGGGTCGCTCTCATCGGATATTTTCCACACGATGATTTTGATGCGCATCTATGGAACTGTAATATCGTCGGAAACGAATATATTTTTGTTATTTATTTATTTATTTATTTATTTATTTATATTTATGATTTTCCAACAAAGGATACAGTCTATATTATTTTACATAGCTTACAATTGAATACAATATGGTCTACTGCACCTTCAATAACAGGAAAATACAACATTACATTAAGCTAAATTCAATATGTCAATTTGCTGAAAAATAATATAAAATTTTAAACTAATTTTTTTATATAATAATAATTTTAAATTTTAATATAACAATATTTTGAATGTCAAAGTGCTTAAATATTTTAGTCCAATTAAATTCATTACAATACATTCAAATTTTATACATAAAATGCATTTAATAAGAAGATAATAAGAACATATTTTTATCACTCATTACAGACTTTGAGGATTAACGATTTAAATTTCGTTAATGA
>CAJQZM010041775.1:3132-32846 GCA_907164665.1 Colias nastes | reverse complement strand
AAAAAATGCAACCCCAAATGTAACTTTTCAATGGACCATGATAGCTCAACATTAAGAAATGAAACATAATAATATGCGGTATGAATCTTGTCAATATTTCTATATATTATATAATATATTTCGATCTTAATTTATGTTTATTAGAGTAGCACTTTTACGTTACATTTCAGTCAATATTTCATTTAAATTCATACATAACCTGTTTAAGGATTTTCCTTAGAAAAAAAATTTGATCTATGAGGTAATTCAAATACTTGATTATATAATTATTATTTTTTAAGCTAGAATCCCTACCTTATAATAACTTATTTTAAATATTCGAACATAAAGGTAAATGTTATTTCTCCATAACTATATTTAAATTAAAGTTATACACAATGACGTCAACGTAATAACACTATCTATTAATTAAATATGCGTTTAGAAATTAAAGATTTCAACGGATTTATACGCGATTTATTCATTAGGTATATTATTATCCCGACCTTTCGCACACTTTGCAGCGAGCATCTCCCCGTGACCACAATGAATAAATCGCGTTTAAAATCCGTTAATATCTTTAATTTCTTAATGTATTCGCGTAAAATCAAACATTAGAATGTACTAAAATGCGTTCCCTACAACATCCAGACTTATAGATCTGTTGATATATCCTCACAGTTCCAGATAAAACAGACTAGTTAGAGCACTAAGACATTTATCCATCTAAAATATTCAACTCCCAGGGGAAAGGGAGGTGTAGCTGCAGAAGTACGAAATAAACCCAAACGTCTGAAAATCGCTTCAAACCATAAACTTTCCTGAATCCGGTAGTAAGTTACCAATAATTTATTCCTGGAATACAGTCTATTGATTCAACACTGCAACTATTTTATTTCGAAGTTCATGAATTATATAGAAACTATTTAGCTAAATAAAAGTGCTTAAAATGTTCTTCTTCTGGTAATTTAATTAAATAAATAAATTACCCAGCAATTTTTCGCTAAAGAAAAAGCCTTACTAAGGCTATTTTTGTTAAATACATAAATAGCTTAATTTTTAAACTTTATTACTAACTGACCAGACCAACTTTGATATTTTAAAGCATACTTATCACTTAGAGGTATAAATAATAGATAACAACATAATCCACCTATCGAATATACACAGTGAATCACTACATAGTATAAAACAAAGTCGCTTTCTCTGTCCCTATGTCCCTTTGTATGCTTAAATCTTTAAAATTACGCAACGGATTTTGATGCGGTTTTTTTTAATAGATAGAGTGATTCAAGAGGAAGGTTTTAGTATATAATTTATTAGGTTTTAGACAAAGCGGGCGAAGCCGCGGGCGGTAAGCTAGTTTTATATAAATAAGGTCAAGCCATTTGAGAGGACTTTAAAAACAATTACTGTTACACAAAATTATTTCGAACCGCGGCTTTTTCCGCGTAATCAAAGGAAATTCCTCAAGGAGTGAAAACTTCCAACGCAGTAAAAATCAACCCTTATCACTGTGTAGCTTCGAAACTATCTCAAGACACGAAAATAATATTATCGTAAATTGCTCCATTGCGACATGAAAGTGAGACAAACAAACAAACTATTATTAGTAAGGATGTTGTAATTTCAATAAAAGATATTGTAAGAGCACGTGAGTAAATATATTATTAAATACAACAAAGTTTTGCGTATACATGCTCGAGTAATAATCCCGAAAATATAAGTAAATTACCTACCATATAAATCGTATCTTTAACACCGATACAATTTATATTTTCTGATAACTGTAAATAGTAATAATTTACCTTACTACATATTATTATGGTATTTTTTTTATTGTGTTTGTTATTTCAATGTATATTTTCCTAGATTGCAAATCGTATTCAGTAAATATCAGATTTACAAATAGAATTCCTCTACAGTAGGTATTTATTTATAGATAAAGCAATTTGACACGGACCAGTGATCGAAAATGGACAAATATTCAAATTATTTACAAGTGAGAATCCAATAAATAATGTAAAATCGAATTCTTTACTCGGAACAAAGCTGAATTAAATTCAACAATCCACAAAGTTTCGACGAATATCGGATTGAATTTGAAATGTTTAGCTCTGTGCGGTCCGAAAACCCGGATTATAAACTAGGACGTGTCTATCAAAGAATAACTCAACTATCCAGTAATCGAATAAAAGGATTACATTCATAATTTACTAATAAAGTGGCATTAATGAATACACTTGAAATCTTAAAACTTAAACTATACTTCAAACGCAAAATATATTTTTGCGATAGAGCACATAAAACATATCAATATGATAAATATGTCAATAATTACATACGTTAATAATGAAATATAATCAAAATAAAACAACATAAAATATGAAGTAAAAGCCTCGTTTAGTAATGTATGATATTCACTCATTATATTCATATTCCCGCGTTTAAAATATATTCATCTTAGAATGAGCTTTGGATCGCTCGAGTAACTTAATGAAAGAATGAAGCCAAGAAAAAACCTATACGTGATAAAAATCTTATATGCGAATGAACTTGAGGCTTTTATTTAATATAAATCAGTTTTATAGAAATTCTTTTTTTATTTCTAAAAGCTCAGATGATTAAACAAAATTAGACAACTTATTTGAAAAATCTAGGAATGGTTGAATATAAAAACAGAGACCTAATACATATGAAAGTTCCTAGACTTATTATTATGAATATAAAGAAAATATTCCTAGACATAATATTATAAACCAATTGATAAAAGTTTATTCAAAGAATAGCAACGAAAAGCTCCGCTGCATTATAATTTTATTAGTGAGTATTCAGTAAATATTTGGGCTTTTCTCGAAATACTGCAGAATTTTAATTGATAAAATACCGATTATAGAGTATTATTTTATTCAGGAGAAATTGTGTTTCATAAATTATTTAAAAAAATTAATTTTATTATGCCCCTTAACTACTAGTCAATATAATATACTTTCACAAGCTTTCGTTTCTCAGAAACGTGAATTTTACAATTTTTTTTACGCTAAGACTCAAAAACGACTAAATGTAACGTTTTTCTTTAAAACAAAAATAAGACTCTTTTATTGTGTTTTCCTGTATTCAGACGTATAAACTTTAATTTTAAGTATATCAATTTTTTCATTTCTCAGTAATAAGAATTAATAAACTGTATATAAACCCGGCGCTTTTCAATATCAGCTTTTGAAAGGAAATCGTATTGTTTCAGTTTATAATTATTATACATTGAGCATAAACGTATATATATTTTTTTAAGTTACCCGTGAACGTTTAATAGATGAAACGAGGGAAATGTGAGTATAGAATATAAATAAAACTCTTTTATTTCATTAATTTGCAAAATTCGTGATAGTGAAAAAGTTTTTCAGTAGTGAAACTTTACCTGTCCATGATTAATAAAACCATGTCTGTGTGCGAGTTCGTTCGCATTTCCACTGGGCACATTCAGTGCGAACTGACCGTGATACAACGGCTCACACAAGTTCAGCACTGCTAACAGCACGACCACGAGAAACGGTGGCATAACGCAGGTCGCGCATTGCACGCTACCGCTTCCGAACTTTCATTATAACGCTTACGTAATTTTATAGCACTCGCGATCCCGTGATAGCGCGCGCGTGTTGTCTGTACGGTGTTCCTCCGTCGACTGAAACCGCGTGACTGACCATCTACCCTCCGTAGTATTCGCGCATGCGTCGAACTTGGCGCTCTTTCTTCATCTATCGTAATGTATTGTGTGCATAGCATCAATTGACAGGAATTCGTAATTGGATTAACGAAGCTATTGAGTTATGCGGAACTCTTTACAATTTCACGTGAAAAACGCAAAAAATATTTCTCTTTTGAAACAACTTTTACTGTTACTCTGAATTCATCTGACCTTAATATTCCTAATAATGTTAATATTTATCTTTAATTTATTGGAATAAGTATTATATTATTTTATTTCAATTATTTCACTCTTTTTCCCGTATCATAACATTCACTTTGCGATTTGCAATCGAAACTTTCATTCACCTAGCGCCACCTAGTAGTAGTTTCGTTAAAATCATCCTGAAAATGTTATTTACATTGCAAATATGTACATAAAACATTTTAATGTGTTAATAATAATCAGTGTCAATAATGATATTTTTCTAAACTAATTAAAATCATCACTTTCAGGATATCACAATTAAAAGGTGTCAAGTATTTTGCCACCAACCATGAGTTGCATTAAACTAATTAATGATGTCTTTGATGTAGACCGCATTTCTTTTTGCCTTTAATATTTGACTATCATAGTTAATTGAAAAAGAAAAGTAAATACTTGTGGTTGTAAGCACCGGTGGATACTTTATTAATTGATATAAATAAATCAATGGATTTTTACGTGCTTACGTTTTACGTTTACGTGCTTGTAATTTAGATAAGATTAGAAGTGTCGCGCGGCTTCACCCGCGGACAACTATTATTAATATTTCTATAGGCCATTATTTTCTTATTCTGATGTGTAACCTATTATATTTTGTCAGGCCAGCAGTTTTTTCGTGAAGTTGTAACATACATCCATCCTCGCAAACTTTCGCACTTATAAGTAGGATTTCGCGGAATTATTACCTAAGTGTGCAACTTCTATACTTCTCTTCTCATTCTAAACGCAATACCACAGATACTATAATACCTACAATTTGGACAAATATGTCAATTTCTTGGCAATACCAAGAAATTGGGATATTTGTCTGCAAATTTACCATAGTGATATTAAGTTCCTTGGTAAATTATTATACAACTAGCGACGTACATAACTTCATAAGACAATTAATTGCTCTGTTTATCTGATTTCACACAAATAGTCAAGTTTGTGAATTTACAATTAGTTCATCGTAACTCGTAATGTTAGCGTACATTACTGAAAGTCGTTATAACTTCAAACTGATGTAGTATTTTCGTTTATAGAATATTAAATTTATCATTTTAAATTTAGGATTTTGCTGCCTTATTTATAAACTATAAACTAAACAGTCGAAGACTAAATTACCTGATAAAATGAGTATGTAATTACCAGCCAATTTTGTAATTGTAAATCCTAAATTAAGGACCGATTTCCTTCTTTTATAATTTTTGTCAGTTTAAATTACTAATTACATTTAATCTATAGTATCTGTTTAAATTGCATTAAGTCATGGATAGTTAGAAAAATTATAATAAACTAACATAGAAGCCACCAAAACTTCAAGCAAGTTCATAACATTAATTAAATGACTGGCAGCATAATTATTTAATATTGTCACAATATGTCCTCCTCCTAGCACACGACGTGGAAAATTAAATTAATCAAACTGTCTCACCAAAACTAAAGCCTGATGAATACATTAGTTCATATCGTGACAGGACTCGTAATCAGCACAGCTTAATTAGAAGTTCATTTATCTATTACTAGCGGTCCGTTCCGGCTTCGCCCGTGGTACATATTTCGCAATATAAAGTAGCCTATGTCCTTTCTCGGGTATCAAAATATCTCCATACCAAATTTCATGCAAATTGGTTCAGTAGTTTAGGCGTGATTGAGTAACAGACAGACAGACAGAGTTACTTTCGCATTTATAATATTAGTATGGATTGTGTATACTTGCTTGATATAATACACAACTAATTGCGTTCAAATAATTCAAATAATAAGTATGAGATATAAGATTATGAAAGGGATAGGAAACAGTTTTCCAAAACATGTGGAATTATAAAAAATATGTTTTAATATAAATTAAAAGAATTATAATATACGTCTTCAGTATATATAAAAATTACCACACCAATAAAAATAATAAAGCGAAACGACGACAAAGAATTCTTACGTATCATTATAAGGAATGCAAAGCACGAGTACCATTCTTTACAAATACAACTCTTAATAATTTGGCCGTTGCTATCCGGCTTGCTTTCATCGTGTAACGTATGAGGCAATTTTTAACCACAAACTTAAGTTTTCAAGTGGAAACTGGCAAGTATTCGAGCTATTCAATTCAAACTGGGCTAGATATTCAAATGCGTTATTTGTTTAAGCGAGAACTTCTCAACTTTAAGTACGGATGAGACTAAAGTTCCCTAGATGAGCTCCAATGTTCGGAATATCTAAAGTGTTCAGGGTTGCACTTTTGGATCTACGTTTGTTTGGGACCCTCGTACGGGGCCCTTAAAAACCTAAACTAACTAATATATAGTTTGTGTTATTCATGAGGTTCCACGCCCCTTATGGCCATCTTAAGATAATCTGTACTTACGATGTTGAAAACATGGGCGGTGATGATGACTTAATTTTGGATGACCCATTTCTCGTTTTTATATGTGGCAGGAAGGCAAACGAGCTGACGTCACCAAATTGTAAACGACAAGCGCCGCCCACAAGCTTCCGCATCAATTAGTTGTGGATGTGCAAACCTAAAATAGGATTTAGGATTCGGTGACCGTGTGGAATTGTAAAATAGATGAAATGCTAAAAAAATCCGCCTGTATTCGGCGTTGTTGTTAATTTTTTATGCCAACGTTAATAATAATGAATGATTTGTACTAGTTTATTGAGAATGAATTCCGAATAGATACAATTTCATAATATTTGAATTAATTGCTATGCAAAGAAGGAACATTTTTTTTAACTGCAATTTAAATATACTTACGCATACAAAGAAATAAACGAGACATTAAATAAAAGTAAATTAAGTTTAAATGCAATGCGTTGCGAATTGTGATTGCAAATAGGTTCTCTGTTAGCATGAAGTTTAATTTAAAAGAATAAAGGGCTCCGTATATTTTTCTTCAAGTCCGTACCAAAAGTAAGTTTGTGAACATCGTGTCGTATGCAATGATAACATGACATCTGCCTATCGCCTCCATGTTGCTAACTTTTATTCGAGCTTCTTCCTTGTCTACTTTAATATTTTCTCCGTTTTGTTGAAAAAATATTCGCAATGGAATATTATTTTTCCAAGATGCACAAATTGTTAAATGCACGCAATAAACGGCAGTGATGAGTCTATGGTATTTTTATATAATAACATAAATGTATTACGAAAAAAAAACATACCTTGATCCTCTGGCCGAAATGTGGACTAAAATATCTTTTTGATGTCCCCAACGCCTATGCTGCAATGAAAATACAAAACAAAATAAAACGGACTTGCAAGCGAAATGAAATTGTAAATTGTCATTTGTCCGAGAGAGTATTCATTTTTGGATTGGAAAAAATGTCCGTTCACCATCAGCGCTATATTTTGGGAGCATTCGATGCGATTTCACGGAGGAATTAAAAAGTTTCGTTTTTGGCTCAATGCCTTTTTTTAAACTTAAAAAGTTTTAAGATAACTTGATTTATAAATCTATATTCAGTTCTAAAGTGCCCTTTTCACTAAAATAAAAATACGCAACCGTTAATTTTCAGGAAGTATATTGTGATCCGATAAATAAATTCAATTTAATAATGGAATATCCTAATCGATTTCAAATGTGACAAGGCCCATTGTGGGATCACGTTTGATCTTATATAAATGAGACTATAATGGAAGTTCACAATAGAAAATCCGCTTCATATTATAATGAATTGTGATAGATCCTTTCTCATTTTATTCCAAGAAATCCTTGAAAGGGGCCTGCGAATAGATCTTTAGAATTGTATTGTAAGGTTGAACGCTATTCATTAAGGAGTCTCAAGTCATATTCAGGTTCCATCTGATACAAGTATGGACCCGAGCGCTTAATGATAGTTTTCAGGAAAATTAAATTTAACGCGGGAATTATTTTGAAAGACAAAATAATTGAATAGGGTATTGGGAAAAAGATCATCAGTGGCTTTTTAATGCTATATTATAGAGTTTTGTGAATTAGGTCGCGCTTGCAGGAAAAATTTCACGACCTCAAAGTAGTTTTATTTTAACAGAAGTGGATAAAAGCATTTATAACATAACATTAATATCAATAGCATAAAATGTTATAATAAATTTTTGGATTGACATTTTATTTTATGTAGAAATTCAAAAATTATAGCAACATGTAACTTCAGGTGGATGGTTGTACCATCAACATTAATTACGGATTTTTATCACCGACTACATGATCAATATATATCAGCTATAAATCGGCTATTTTCCCGGTAAAAAAGTATGTTGAACATTATTTACAAAAATATGTATTTCCAATAAGTGCTATGGCACTCGCAAATTCGCTTAGCGATTGCCATAAACTTATTGTAAGCAACGATCTTTTCAAACTGTCCCCCTCGTAAATAGTGCGATAAAACCGTAAATTACCGACAACCTTTAGCGTAATATATATTTTATATTCCAACTCGTTTCTTAATACAACTTTATGTGTAAATATTATATCAGAAACCTTTCTGGAAATAAGAATTTTAAAATGATATCACTACGCTACGTCAAATAAGAGTCGACACAGGCGTAAAGGCAACTCTCACCAAGTAATGTACTAATCCTAATATGCATAAACTCGTGTTAAAACTATGACAATAATTTTATAATAATGAACGTTGACATGATAAAAATCCACGTCTAATTGGCGATTATTTTAAATTTTTAAATTACGCAACGAATATTATATTATACCTTTACGAATTCATCATTTAAATTTTATATTTAAAATTGTATAAGTAGGTACTTAAATGGTATGGGATTGTTTGCTATTGGCCTTGCACGGAGACACAGGCCTCTAAATATATTTGTCTTTTCACACCTGGTTCTTCTATATTTATTATTATTGAACAAAAAACAATATTACTTGAATTACTATGCGTATCATCAACCTTTCAATGCTAGGTGAAGATCCCTTCCAAGAATATGAATAAGTCATAATATAAAACACGAATAAATAATTAATTTCCTCGAAAATTTATCAAAAGCTTTTGTCCGATTTTGTCACATCGAACTTAATTTTCATGACAAATATTACAAAGAACAACTTGCAATTTAATTAAAACCGTAAACGAAAATTGATTTGATTCCCTTCATTACAATAAATAAGATGAAGCATCTAGTACTCGATAAAAGAATTCCGATAAAAAATGTACGATCATAAAATCAAATCTATTATATTAATTTTAATATTGAAATTCTGTTTGACGTAAATGTGATTTTCGTACAACAGAAGATGTTTGAACATTAAAATTGAATTGTTTATTACGATCTACGGTTCCTTAAAATTAGATTGGTAACGAGCACCATAAAGTAGGTACACATAAAATTCATGACTTTACTAAAAATGTCGTCAAAATATAAAGTTATATACATAAGTATAAAATTTCAGTGATATGTATCATAAAAAAAGTATTTTGACATAAATATTCTGCATGACATAATATTATTATGCTGAATTTAGCGATTTATTGAAAACATAATTTTATTATAACTTGATGAAATTGTTTTTTTTTTGCAAAATTAATTTTGACATAGGTATATTCCATATTAAACTCACTGAAAATTTTGAAACATTGTTCTAACAATTGAATAAATCACCAAAGGTCAATCACTAAAGACACTACATACTTATAATAAAAATTGTCTCCAGTAGGTATGTATTTCTACGCAATAAATACCTATAAAAAATAGACCTACCTCTAGGTTACAATCAGCCTTCGGTATTAAGAGTCCTAATACAAAATTGCGCTGGACGAAAGCTAGTATTTTTACGTTTGAACGCGATCATCGTGTGTCGAGTAGCAAAGGCTGAAAGCGCTCAAAGTGGAAACATTATAGGACCTTATTATCTCGTTATCGTCTACTCCACCAATTCTAATCTAGTATCGTGGGCTTCCCGACTACTACGCGCGGGAAAAACGTACTTTTGTAATTTTGTGTCTGACGGAGCAGCGCAACACGTCCTACTCACTAAAGCGCGGAGCGCGGTCTGCCGTAACAGCGTTTGCGCTCCCGTATATAATCGAAAATTCTAGAGAACTTTAAAATATTCCATTACTTTCATAAATCATATAATATGTATTTTTTTGATTGCAAATTTTTAAGCATAAATCTATCATTTAATGTGTATTTTTTATTTATTTTTTACTCTGTTGTATGTTATAAAAATTCGACGCCAAATACACATAAAATTTCATCAAAGTAAGGCTATTTTAACTTAGATTTTCTTTGAATTTTTGAATAAAAGTACTTAAATTGCCTCGAGCATATTTTAGGATGTCTCAGTGTCTTTACTGTCGTATATTTTGTAAGAAAACTTCTTCTTTTAAATTCCGTGTAAACTACAAAGACACGAACGTCCCGCATGGAAAAAATTGAAACACCTCTCAGGTTATTGGCTATTAAACAAACTGGACAATGAATATCAATAAATTGTCTGGAACATATTTTAGATATTGAATGAATCTTTAATTTAAGATATTATAACACATTGTTACTAATTTAGTTTCGTTAAACGTGCTCCTAAAGAATTACAGAAACAAGTCAAAATCACTCTAAAATCGATAAGGATTCTTAACGTTTTTTAATATTACACGCATCATTCGCACTTCAATTATTTACATATTATGTAATTATTTTTCCAGCGGGTTTCAAAATTTTCACTTTAAATAAATTTAAATTTGAACTAGATGTCTCTCTTTGAAGCTGTGGTTCGCGCGCCATATTCAAAATTCGAACATTGCAACGCAACATTTTTTTTTATTAAAATATTATACATGGCCAGTATTAGATGCTTATTAGATGAGATAAGAAGGAGGTTAAATATTATAATTCCTTTATTTTTCGTGATACTAAAATATTTTGATTATTCCTGTTTATTATTGAACAAATTAAATGAATAATGTTTTATTTAATAAACATTTTCTTTAAACACCCTCGTCCGTGTCATTGAATACTTTCGTTTTACGTCAACTCTAGATTAACTATCTTGCTTGGTTCTAAGGGAACTTTATTGCGCCATAAAAAAGTATATAAATCCCGCCATCAAACCGTCGGGTCAGTTTTAAATTGACCAGAAGAGGTTCATGTTATACAAAACATCAAACAATTTAGATAATAGTCAAAATTTAAAAAATGGCGTTTTGGCTTTGAACGGTATGATTTTATTTTTTTTAATGTAATTTTTTACCATTGTTCTATATTAATCTTGTACATGAAGACAACATGTCGAAGAATCTCTACAAACAATTTTCCCTTATATACAGTTATTATATTTTAATTCTACTACGTTACACTGACATTACCTCACTCTTTTTAAATGATTAGGCACCATAAACTCAAAAAAATATACATACCTACCTCATCGTTACTTTATGCGTGTACTCTCACAAGTGATGTACACATATCCATTCTACCCTCATATAAAACAAGACTGACTTCAAAACACCGTATTCCATCGAAGTGCTTTAATTAATTATCTTAAGCTATCCGTTTTATTTTCTCTCATCAAGCTTCAACTGAAAGGCGAGTAACAAAATCTAACATCGAATCTAATCTTTTTCAATTTAATCAAGCCTAATTTTACGAGATGTAAGTTTACGATCGCCTTTGAAATAACGAACCTGTTTCACAATAGTGTTCCGTTTTGTTTTGTATCAGATTGATTTAGTGCTGTGATAAATTAGGTATAAACGTTTATGAAAAGTTTTAACCCATTGAGCCCCAAGCGGCCCGATCGGTCCCAGACACAATAGATTTTCTATTGTGTATGTGGTTCCGGGGCCTGAGTTATATGAAGGAATAGACTATTTCAGTTATAAATTACGACATAGATAATAGATATTATTTTGATATTGATGTCTGGAATGAGTTCGTAATAAGTAAAGATTGCTTATTTTTATTCTGCAAAGATAGTAAAGCAAAAGTCATATAATTATTAATCTAATACATTTTTATTTTATGCATAGTTTTAAATTTTTATACCACGTTTATAATTTGCTATGTTTTTCTGCGAATATCTTTCTCAATATATTATCTTTCGAGTGTTCGATAGAAGATTTAAATTAGAGGATCGTGTATTAAATTGATTTTGCCATATTTTCTTTCATACTACAGCTGCAAAGCGACTACTTTAAACTATCATAAAACTAGATCTAAGTGAAAACACAAAGCCGAAAAATTCCATACACCGTGTAAACTCACAGAAATGTTTATTTGCGGAATAACCTCCCGTAACCACACCCTTGCCATAAATCGCTTAATTTCATGGTCCATTACCAACCGTTTAGCCTAGGGACATGCAAAAATATTAGCCACAGTATAACCTTATAACCCAACACCTCGACGAAGGGAAATTTGAATACCAGCCAATCAACGCACGACAGGTCGGGTGGGACGAACCCATACGAATTCAATTATAACGTATTTTATTGGCCCGAGAGGGACCTGAAGCTAAAGTCGTTTGGATAACCAGTTTTCGTAATAGCATTTGCATGAGTGACGATGAGTGATTTTTTTTTTGTGACAGTCGAAGATGGCTGAAGTATTCACCGTAAGCTGTTGTAATTTTGGGTAACGTCACTGTTAGATTCGTGTTTTATGCATCGGAACGATACGAGAATTTCAATTTGTAAATTATAAAATTAGTTCGAACAATTATAAAATACAATAAATGAAATGTAGACAAGCAAACAGTTTTTGCTAAAAAAAAATAAGATTAAAAAAAGATAAAAACGATGAATCATGTCTATACTTTCGCGCGTTCCAAAACTGAAATGTTTGACAGCACAATCCATAAACAACGCAAACTGTCAAAGATAAAAAATACGCGTGTGCTCTATGAATTGGCGTCATAACTGATGGGATAGCAAGCTCGTTATTTTCCAATTCTTGTAATGGCCAATCAAACGAAACGGCGCCCATGAGCAAATGCCAATAAAGTCTTTCGTCGGCATCGTTGGGGCGACGAAATATATTTTTATTAGAGTTCCAACGGTGTGGGTGACAAAAATGTACACTTTATTTGAACGGCTGTGTGTTTACTATTGCACGCCTCATAAGCGAAGCGTTGAGGTGGGTACTACTGTCACTTCGCGCAAAACATCTGATTTTTCAAACTTAAAATGTCTTTATGTATCATACATTGCACTTGTAAGATAATACATACACACACATATTAAGAAAAAACACTATTTTTAACATTCATGATATTTTTGATGTCATTTTTGTTATTTAAACTAGTTAAAAAACAGTTTAAAAAAGTTCTGTCTTGGACGTCCGTGTGTCTGTATGTGCGGAGGATTTTCTTGTTAACACGATAGCGACCGAAATACTTTACTAATCGAGTCTTTTTTTTTCTCTTACGCTTGAGTATGCTCAGGAATAGAACCCTTTCATTTTTCAGGGTCTGATTCGATGTGGTTTAATTGTTATTAAATAAACAAAAAAAAATATCGACTGAGATTATGAGGCGTGCACTTTTGGATTTTCCAAACTTTTTTGCTTTTACTTTCACGGATTTTGTATCTGCGATATTAACAAACGTTTTACGGTTGTAGGTGGTTATAATTAATGACTGAATACTAATAATTCTACATTCAAGCATAGCTGTCTATGAATGAAAATCCTTTAGTCTTTATCTAAATTCTAAAGGGTATTAAAAAGTTAAGTGGTTCAAATTGGACAAAATATTCTATCTAATTACCGTGCAAATATATTAACAGAGGTGTGAATTTTCCCACTTAGTACGTAACATATTATACGTAGTAACATTTAATTTATTTCTATACACGTCAACACCAATCCCATCACTTTTTTAATTTCAGGACAAGTTTCATCAAATTCGTGTAATAAAAACGCTCCATCAGCATTTTGAATACAAGTGCCGTCATTATTGCAGAATAGTCTGACCACGGACTAGTATCAATTTAATAGTACGTTATATTTTAATTTTTTCAATTTTGGATTTTTAGCTTGATTAATTATTATTGTATTGATTGTTGTATTACCTACTTAGGTACTGTATGTTATCTATTCATATGGCCCGTGCGACCTTTTTAGTGCTTTAAAAAACATTTCATGTATTTGTATAATATTTTTTTTATAATGAAACAAGAAAAATGCTGGAATTTACCATGCAGCATGCTATATCAAGCCATGAAGCCTGATAATAATAAGGGAAAAGTTTATAGTGCCTATTTATCTACTTTCCTTCTATTATCAAGCCTTCATTAAAATCAAACTTAACTGTTAATTTATTCTCTATAAAATTTAATCTCAGTGTAAATATTTCACTTGTGTTTAAAAAATTAAACAAAATTTATAGACACACGTAAACATATTAATTATATTTTCAGTTATTTAGAAAATACAAAAACAAATTCATAGTCACTGCATACATGATTGTCATTGGTTCAGTCATCCAATCGAGTTGAAAGGTCATCTAACAATACTAGTTAATTGTTTTGTGCCATATAGCGAAAACTATATTTACCTATATCTAATTCTATCATATATTTTCATTGTAAATTTTAAAATAGAGCAATTCTTATAACAACATTGAAACATGATAAATAATAAACGAATATATTGAGAAAGGATATCTACGGTATCGAAAATGTTAACAACATTTCGTGAACATTTTTAATAAAACAAGCAATAATTCAGATTTATTCCTTTACATAAATTCTTTCGACAATTTCAAGTACTTCAAAATAGTTTTTTTTTTGTCAATATAATGTGTACGTTTAGGTATATTTTTCATTTAAACGCTGAATATAATTTAGAAATTTCCAAGAAAATTACAATGAAAATGAAGCCTCCTAGTTTTAGCTTACGAATAATAATAATTGTTTCACTAAAAGATTTCTCATTCAGTATACTCCAGACACATGACACTCTGAAAATTATTTATCTAAACTATTTAATAAATCACGTCTGTTTTATTTCAAAACAGTGTAAAAAGTGAAGTACCATGTCCCCTAGTGGGGTAAGGGACAGATGCATTATACATCTGTTTCACTGATCGATTTTCTTTAAGGACAAGTAGGTGATCAGCCTTCTGTGTCCTGCCAGACCGAGACATTTTTTTTTCTTCGTCTCCACCGGGAATCGAACCCAGGACCCCTCGGTGCTACGCTCACGCGTCAACCACTGTACCAAGGAGGCGGTCAGGTAATTTCAAAAACTGTTTTGTATTGACAAGTACATATATAAAAGCTTACTTATAGAATTTAATAAAAAAAATAGCTACCTACTATTCTAACGATAAATTAATTACAAAATCGTTTAATTATTATTAACCGTCACTAATTTCAATTCACTCCAAAACTAAAATATCAACCCTCTTAAAAACTTGTAAGTATTAAAAGTCACCTCGACGGATAAACTCTAGTATTTTAAAGCTGCTTCCACCTTCACAATCCAAGTTTCACTTTAAGGTATTTGAATTTTAAAGCGCGAAAATTTTAAGAGATTTGACGTTTTTAAACGCAGACACACAGAACACAAATATTTGTGTAAGAATAGTTATTACTGAGGAGGACATGTCTTTTTCCCCGTGTCGATTTCCCCATAAACCTATTTTTTATACATTTCGAAGAAATATCGGCTTATTCAGAGCCGTCTTAAACCTGCAACTAAACTAATGTTTTTAAAATATGCGCTCATAACTCTATATATATTTAAAAGCAATGAATTTTCTCATAGCATGTTTGTTCGATGTTTAATCTCCCACAACGTTCCGAAACCTGAACGTAGTCTAGAACATATTTTATTATGAGTAGTTTTTATATCTGTATATGAATATTCTTACTTTTTATATCTGTCTTCCATCCTTAATTTAATTACATAAATTTAGATCGTAATTCGTTCGTTTGTTATTTTTACATTTTTTAAGGGCAGTAATATATAACGTATATAATATTTCTTCACAATCACATTATTTAGCCGTCGTCTGAATCAAAACCACCGTACAATATTCTCTCGTATGACTCCGCATGAAATGTTGAAACTACAAGATATCCTTTAGAGCTAGACTCACGTATCCAAGATACACTCTCTATCATATTGTGTGTACTGCGAAAGTCAAACAAATCCGACTATAGCCTAGATGACAAGGGTCCCGGCTTCTTTGCGAAAAACCTCGCTTTTCCGCTAAGTCACTTGTGACCCCTAAACCTTTGCTGTGACCTCAGGATATTTTATAAATCGCTCCAATACTTGCAATGGATTAAGTGCGTTATGTTAGAGATTTATTGGAAACAGATTGATTAAAGTTTTATGTTAAGTCAATATAAATTTATCTACCAGAATTAGAAGTAACAAATGTAAGCTATAAGTTTTATACATATGAAAAAAGTCATCACTTATCTTATAGTTTTTAATTTTAATGTAATTATTGTAAATATCAGAGATACACGCATCAAATACCAAGGCTAAAACACGTCCACAAAACATACTTAGTCCAAATTAAACACTAAAAACTAGAAGGTTTTAACAGAATTACTTCGTATTAAATCTACAAAGTTTAACCACTAAAGCTCTCCGGTCCTAAGAAGTTAACTGTAAACAATACTAAAGATTTCGTAGTAATTCAGACTAATGTTATTACTCTACAACTGTGCTCTTGCAACGCTGCAATCTCGTTTTGAGATGACATTGTCATAGTTTGAAGTTTGTTGTGGGTCCCGTGCTATTACCTTATTTTGATAATAGACTACAGGCCCATGTTGAAAAAATTATGGGTCATTTGACCCAGCAGGTGACCTATCTAGAATGATATAAGAGCATAAAATAATAAGATTCAGCACTATGACGTCACTTGTAAGCTGTCCACCTGAGTGCAGATGAGAATTCGAAAGTTGAGGTAGAGATTTTCTCCCCTTGTCTCCATGATTTTTGTACGGCGTTGCGGAATAATTGATTAAAAGTAGTATAGAAATAGTATGACACAGATGCCGTACAAAATCAAATGACCAAATTTACCCCGGCAACTGTCGAAAAATAAAAATAAATTCCGACTTTGTGGACCACCATTTTTGTACGGCATCTGTGTCATACTATTTCTATACTGCTTTTAAGCCATTATTCCGCAACGCCGTACAAAAATCATGGAGAAAAGGAGAGAAAATCTCTACCTCAACTTTCGAATTCTCATCTGCACTCAGGTGGACAGCTTACAAGTGACGTCATAGTGCTGAATCTTATTATTTTATGCTCTTATATCATTCTAGATAGGTCACATGCTGGGTCAAATGACCCATAATTTTTTCAACATGGGCCTGTAGTCTATAAGAATTATAGAATTTATGTATTGCTCGCCTTACTTTATTTCGAAAGGTAAGTTTCCAGTTAATGCCTATAGTATATATATTCTTTAATTTAATAATAGCAAGATAGTTATATTGCTCTATTTGCAGATTTCACATAATATTATACAAACATTATATTACATTAGAATGAAAAAAAAACAAACAATTTAATCATATTTATACGAATGGACAAAGGGATGGGCTTGGGTTTACTTCTTACCTTTCTAAATCGACTTATTGAATTACAGACTCAATATAAATTATATTACAGTTTTCATTTATCTCATTTAATGCATAGAAATAACATGTATACTTATACAGAAATTGGCTACTAAGCCAATTTCTTTTGGTTTCAGTAAATTCTTCACTAAAACCAAAAGAAAACAGAAATCAATAAACTAAGTTGTTCGTAAACTATTTCCATCTCGCATGAATACCTTCTTGAGTCTAGACAGACGGACGTAAATTTAGATTTTATTCACAGCTTCAACTACTCTGGTATGTTGGCAATAATTGTAAAATTAAATCAAATTCAAGGAGTAACTTATTTGCAATACGAATATAAAATATTATTCAAAAATATTAATTTCTCAGTATTCTTCAGTTATTAATGTTTAACCTATTTCTTAAAGGTATGTGAATTACCTACGTAATATTATGAGTTATTAAAACAACTCTCAATTAACGACTACACCTTATCTGGGAATAATATTGAAACTTAAGTATTTACAAATTAATAATCCTCGAATTCTATTTGGCCAACCCTGGACTGCAAACTTCTCTAACTAATTGCATTGTTCACATTCCCGTCATGACGAAAAAGTTCATCGACCCCTTAATTACCATACCATCTCACCACAACTAGATAACCCGACCGAAGTTTATAGACCCCTAAGGAACGTAATTCAGTTTAATAGTGCAATACATCTCTACCTGTTACCTTTAACTTGTACTTAAGTGCCGCTTGTTACTTTAAGTGCTACGAATACATGCAATTAGTAAATGCAATTCACATCTGCATTTAGAAACTTGGTTAGGGAATTATGCTTTTTTAGATTTTTATGAACTACGCTCACCTGAAAAACAACTTAAATACTAACATTTAGTGGCATGTTTAATTTTCGGCATTGCTCAGCTACCTACTGAATATTGTGATATTTATTAAACTTTCGCTAAAAAGTATAATTCGTTTAATTGTTTATCAGGACGTAGATCATAGGATAAGTCAAAAAATGTCCATCAAAAATTTCTGTACTAAAAATTCAGAAAAATTCCATCTAAGAAATCTTCCAAAGACAGATGCATCATTTTCTTCTAAGCTTGCCAATAGGAACTAGAATTTTCAGGATCTTCGGTGTCCGCCTTCACGTCTATTACATTATACATAATATGATTTATGACGTCACGTTAGGTCAGTACTATGTTAGCAGGATCATGTATTGCATATATCAATAACCATCCGTTAAACTGATTTCTTGATACAGCTGACGTTTTTAAATATTTATGCAATCTTATTAGGTTAAAATGAATTATATTTTGGCCATAAATCTTAACGTATTATTTTAAGGTATCACAATTGAAATGATGATAAAATTCACAACAAAAGA
Organism: Colias nastes; assembly: GCA_907164665.1. Classification (NCBI taxonomy): domain Eukaryota; kingdom Metazoa; phylum Arthropoda; class Insecta; order Lepidoptera; family Pieridae; genus Colias; species Colias nastes. The sequence goes on along the minus strand of CAJQZM010041775.1, from coordinate 14,015 downwards.
TAACTTTGATAAGGCAGTTTACTTGATTGAAATCATAAAAGGCGGAAAATGCTCTGTAGATATACGATAAAAGATCATATTGGTATTTTAAACAAATAGAATTTTGTATTGCATGATTTCAACATGTATACAAACTATATCAATATTTCCAATAACAATTAACGGCTATCGGGTTCCATAGAAAAAAACAACTAATCCATATGGCAACTAGCTGGATTAAATTATATTCCAAATTTAGTTTGAAATAAAATACAACAAAATAAATTACAACACATAACGAGGCTTTGGTTAATGACCCTCAGTGACTCACAGTGAAACAAAAAATGGTTAAATTTTGCATTTTTATGGCTCTGTTTTCAGCAAAATCGTTATACGACGAAATGAGTTTGATAAAAAAGCCCTTTAAGTTATGTGTTAGAGAGTAATTTTCGCTGAGAAAAATCTCAATTTAAAACTTTTTCTAAACATGGCGGCCTTAATCCAAACAATTTTATTTTGTACCTATTTTACCCCGCGTCGCCATTTTATACTTAAACTTGCTATGGCTCTCTGTATGATTAATATGGGTTATAAAAAGTTTTATATTTTGATATAAAACCATCATTATTATTTAAAATACAATTCACGTCCATCATGTTACAAAATATAAACTTCGACTAACTATTACCTTATATTTTAAATTAATATTTTATAAATATATTTTAAATATTTTCCTTTTAACTATTTATTTTTACGATACGATAAATTCTTAAAATAAACTAGACGGGCAACTAAAACTACCTATAACTATCAACGTAGATAATTAAGGTAGTAAATTTTTGCCGAAGCTCGCAACCCATCACACACCAATTTCTTGAAAAAGAAAACCACAACACCATACAGCTAATAACGTACAAAACTGGTAAGCAAACTCCATCGTTTTTACCTCCAGGGCATTTATGGTAATAGGAGTGTCGCAAGGGGCAAATCACTGATTGGCTGTTATGCAAATTTTACCACGACGTCAGTGCCTTCGGTATGTCATACCGCCAATAACAAGCCATGTAGATGATGATATTACAGGATCAATTACTGCTGATTATTTTGTAGTGCTATTTAGGGGTAAATTGTTATGGTGTATGACACTCCTTATTAACACGTTAATTGAGTAACGTTAAGAAAATTTGGAAAAAAACGTTCTATCACTGATTACTAAATAGTTAATCTACGTATTATAATACTCAGTCATAAAGATAAACAAATGCTTATAAGATAAATATTTTTATTTCATGTGTAATACACCAATCAAATAGAATATTTATAGAGAATTTTCATATCTTTTACAATATTTAAACTTGTTTAAATATTGTAAAAGGTATGAAAATCCTTGTAAAACAAATGAAATATGTGGCACATAATTGTAAAAGAAATGAAATATGTGGCACATAAAAAGGTGATTATCATCGCAAGTTTACGCCATTACCTCCAGTAACAATTAAATATTGAAAGCTTAATATGACGTGTATGTCGGTATCGTAGCACTATCGTAGCATACTACGTAGCTCTCCAACGGGTTAATAGATATGCGTGCGTTTTGTTTTAGTCGGTCGTCATATAAGATGGTACTTCGACAAGGACACTGTTTATTCTTATAGCTATAGGTATTTGATGAAAAATAAAAGTAGTCTTGAATATATTTAGTTCCTACAGGAACTCGGTATCGCTAAGTAAGTACGCTCTACAACCTCCTACATGTAAAGAGACATTAGGATAAGGTTCTTAGACAATTGTATTTTCTTACCAAATTTCAAGAAAGCTGACAAATCCACATGAAAAATACATCTCATCAATTGAAAAATATACATAAGTAGCAATCGAAAATCGTTTGCTACATTTGCCCAATTTCGTATTGAGCTCACGAACCGATTTGCCGGATGCATTAGCCAAAAATATTCCACATACGGTGAGGAAAATGAAATGTTTAATAAAATAAGACCTCAATCAATGGGTAATGTATCGCTATCTTCCGCATAACAAGCGACTTCATTTATCTCCAAACAGAAAGATTTATTACTTAATTAAGCCATACAGTTTGGATATTCAATATTGTTGTTTCCTCATTTACTCGAATTATAATCGTGATGTAATAATTCTCCTGACTGCCTCAGCCTTTAAATATGTTACAGTGGAAACGATACTAGAATAGATTTTACTTTTAAATGAAAAAATATAAAATATACATATGTACTGAAAATTGATAAAGACTACGATTTACGGGAAGTGTTTTGTATGTAAACAAATGCAACATGGCGCCGGCAGAAAAAGCGCGGGAAACCATAAGAACTATCACATTAAAACGCGGGAACAGAACTATCGTATAGCAGTTTGTCACTAACAAGTAAAGTTGTAGTTGGCAAAGGAGGTCGTTATCTTTCGAGTTCAGTTTTAAAGCCGATTGTTAGACCCTTGTGTTACTTTATCTGTCCGTTTGTTACGATATTGAACACTTCCCGATACTACAGTTTTATTTTTATTCCTCTGTAATATCAAATGACAAGTTGTTACGGGAATTTATTATAAGAATGCAATACTATACTTTTCTATTATTCAGTAAACTCTGAAATACAGCATCAAAGTTAAGCACTGATTCACTAAGGTAATAGATAATAGTAATTATCTTTGACAAGGGTATAAATGAATATTTAATCATGACACGATGGATCAGACGTTATTAACAAATAGATAACAATATTACTGCTTCGTCTCTAGGTGCGTTGATGCATGTCATCTTGTCGAATCTATGCATGAATGATTGCATGTATCATATTGTAGGATATTGCGTATTATGTAATGTATTCATAGCTGATTCAAATGCGACTTTAAGGTCTTAGAGCTTAGGGTGAAATTTGAATGACTTTGATCGATACTGGTTGTTGAGAGCATTAAAATTTGGATGATGAAGTGCTGTAGCGCCAGGAGAGTTTTTAAAAGTAGGCCATACAGTTACTTTATTGTCTCGTTAGCAACGACAAATAGTGTGAAGTCACACTTACACTGTTAGCTCTTCCAAATAATAATACCAAATGTTAAATTTCAGTTTAGACTCAGAGTAATGTTGTATCTCATTTTGAAATTAGCTTCTCATTATGAAAGCATGCTCAGTTGCTCATGCTAATTTTAACAAATAAAAAAGTTTTCGACAATACACTAAAGATTAAACATAAAGACTTTTACCGGTTTTTTTTTGTGAAAAATACTTATTACAATTTTAAATCTTTGATTATTATTTATTTTTCTTCCCTGCATGATGACCCGATCTAAAGTACCGAAATAAATCACTCCAAGAGAACAAATATCCAATTATTTGTTATAATATAATTTATATGTTGCCATACTACTATATTGTAGTATTTGTATGATCCCCTCGAGGTATCGCTATTTGTATTTATACAGCGACGTGGGCACAAAAAATGTCTAACCGTTCAAATATTTTGTGTTTTTCCGTTGAACATTTCGGACCGTCCATAACGTATAAAATATTTTCTTTCTATTGTTTCCACCTTCCATTTTTCCTTTGTTATTCAACTGAACCGACCAGAAAAAGAGAAACAATGTTTAAAATAATTCATTCACAAAATTGCTACACATCTCGAACGACCCTTCAAGAAACGGTAGAAACGTGGCACAAAAGTTAGCATGTTAATATTATTAAAGGCAACTGTACCCCAAATCCTTGATTGCTATTGACATGCAAATTCCGTCAACAATCTTTCCCGTACGTATAGATGAGAGAAGTTCAACACAACTTATGTTCAAATGTATAATTAGTGAATCCATTGAAAGCAGAGTTGGGAACGTAATAAGGAGTATATAATTTGTCAACCTGCGCAATATAATTAGCTGGTGTAATTTCCCCTAAAGAATTGCTATAACCCATTGAGCCCCGAGCGGCCCGATCTGATCGCGACACAATAGATTTTCTATTGTGTCTGTGATTCCGGGGGCTGAGTTAATAATTTAATATGTTCTTGTATGTGAAATACGCGTTTGTTTTGAATAGTACGTACTTATACTTCTGTAATAGTTATTTTGAGAACGAATTGAAGAAGATTTATTTTATTTTTATACTCATTCCAATGTTTGTCTACAACCAGTGAGACGCAATGTGTCTGTTAAAAGCGTTTACTCTTTCCTCATAAGTCATAATAATCTATATTACTTAAAAGCAAGGGCAGTTCCCAGAAGAACAGCAAAGTATTCAGTTTATTCAGCATATAGAGCAAAAATGTATATGTACAAAATGAAAGTAAAAATACGAAGCTATCTATGCAACGTTAATTATTTTCGTTTTAAATGAAACAAGATAAAAACAAATTCCAAAAATTTATATCAATCTTTAATTAGTTAAATTTTTAATCTCAAACTTAAAACATCAGCTGCCCTAAAAATGTGTCAGCTTATACCACATAATGTTTAAGATAAAACTCGCAGAAAGTATGATAATAAATTGCCAAGTTTTCCCACTCGTTGCCACTTCGTTATCTCCCTTAATATATAAATTCTGGAAAGAACATACGTGTATTTATTTATTTATTTAACAGTTTTATGTACCATTACAAATTTTACAATCATATCATAATATTAAAACAAAAGGAAAAATTCATAGCATATAAGGCATATATTTATACTAGCTTTCCACCCGCGGCTTCGTCCGCGCAGTCAAAGAAAAACCCGCATAGTTCCCGTTCCCGTGGGATTTCCGGGATAAAACCTATCCTATGTCCCGGGGTAAAAAGTAGCCTATGTCCTTTCTCGGGTATCAAAATATCTCTATACCAAATTTCATGCAAATTGGTTCAGTAGTTAAGGCGTGATTGAGTAACAGACAGACAGACAGACAGAGTTACTTTCGCATTTATAATATTAGTATGGATATTATGAACTAATCGCTTACCATAAATAAAGTTCTGTTATCTTTCACTATGTAAAACAAAACTTATTCTTATAGGTATGAAGAATTATTCTCCAGAATCAGCTCAAATCAAAATAACTAAGAAGTAATAATTGATCGTTTTAAAATTGTACTCTTGTATGGTTACCAATCAATTAATGAAACATGTTTTTGTTTACTGTAAAACATAAAAAGGGAAACAACTAATACTTATTTACACCCATCTATAAGCATTAGCATAGCAGTATTCATAAAACTAAACGACAATACCGTTTATGACAGAGCTTCCAAAAAAATCGAACGTTTAATCCTGGTCCCATCCAGGGCTATATAAAACTGATATACCATGCTCCACCGTATGTTTAAACTGCATAAATTAAGACAGCGGACATTATGGGGCAATATCCTGGACAAGCCTGTTTTATTGCTTTACTTTGCCCGGGATAGAACTCGTTAGCTAAGCTGATACCCTAGTATGACCTATTATGGGTTTCTTGAGATTAGGTTAAACGTGATTTAATTGAAAGATTTAAATGCCTTTGCATTCTTACTAACCTTATTCGTAAATTATACGGAAAAAATGGCTAAAAGCTTTGTATGGCTCGGCAAATTAACACATTCAAATACTACATTATGAATGAACTTACAAAATCTTTAGAAGAAGTTAATCGCAATGTTTCAATGTGTATTTATTTTACAACACCTACACAAATGTTGTAGTATTTGTCTGAATCATACCTAATACTCACAAATATTTATCATCTTGCACTGGTAGGCTCCACCCAATCAAGCGAACTCACAAATATCATTTAAAGGAAAATCCCAATACATTAAACTTATCAATAAATTGTATTAAAACCACAAACATCATTGCAAACTATAAATACAACAAGTTATGAGGGACACAGATGTTTCGTTGTGTTATCGGTCACAATTATATAAATCGAGGCAATCCGTGTTGGACAATTAATTTGATTGAGTACATTACAGGAACTTCATAGACCTGTGTATAGAATACTCGGTATTAATAACATTGATACACGTGGGATGATCGTTACAACCTAATATTGTAATTGTGAAATCGTTTATCTATATGTTAATTTATCATGCGAAAGCCTTTGCGAAAATAGTTAAATTTATTTAAATTTCTCTTTGAGAGTTGTTTTGACAAAATAATAGAATTACAAAATATTGTTAAATATACTTAAGCTTAGTTTTTATGTTAATACTAGTGGTCCGCCCCGGCTTCGCCCATGGTACATATTTAGTATCCTATGTCCTTCTCCTGGCTCTAAACTACCTCCCTGCCAATTTTCAGCTAAATCGGTTCAGCCGTTCTTGAGTTATAAGTGGAGTAACTAACACGACTTTCTTTTATATATATATAGATGTTATCAAACACATTTTAAAAACAATAGAATATATACACACATCTCTCTATTTTGATCTTTCTCATACCTACACTCACTTTGAGACATACACATTTATTTAAACAGTAATACCTATTGTATTAAGTGATGTACCATGGCTTGAATAATTCTAACTACATATGAACGCAAATAACGGAACCAACCTCTACGCATTTGCTCAGCAATTCTCAATAACCTTAAATTTTATTACGTAAGTAAACACGTTCCTGTAATACAAAAGCACCATAAGTACACAATTTCATTAAGTAACAAAGGGTAAGAATCAAAATACCACAAACGATAGGATACAGCTAAAAAGCCATACATTGAGCCTTACCTTCCCGATTTAATTAAAAGTGATCTTAGGGTTTCCGCAACATATATCAACATAAATCGAGATAACCAGCAATTCTTCCTTAATAGGTTTTGGGTTATTTAATAACGATAAAATCCATCCACAGATACGATCCTTTTCGAAACTGAATCTACTTAGCGGTCGTGTACTACCACGACTCGAGCTCTGTGCTGCAGTTCAGAATTTTTCAGCAGCCTTTCTACCGTCTGATCATCCATTAACGTTTAAAATTATTATCGACAACATTCATCGTAACTACTTGCATCCGGGCATCAATACTACGCATTTCTTACTTCTTCAATAATTTTGGATCATATCGGTAAAACGTACTGTAGGTACGCAATCGTTTGAGCAAGTGTACACAATGCTATCGAACTAATCTGAAGCCATTTATGAGTGATTTACCGTCATATCGTGTTAACCAAATCAAACCATTTTCTATAGTAGGCGTTGATTTCGGCGGACTGTTTCGTATTAAATTAGGCCCACATCGAGGTGCTAAGATTGAAAAGGCTTACCTCTGTCTTTTTATTTGTCTTACAACAAAAGCAGTACACCTCGAGGTGGTGTCTACACTGTCAACTGACGCATTTGTAGCTGCGTTACGACGCTTTGTGGCACGCCGTGGTCGATGTAACGTGGACGCGGATTGTGGAACAAACTTTATCGGTGCAAGAAAGCAATTATCGTCTCTTATGCATCAAGCTTCTAATTTAGAAAAGATTGAATTAAAGTTTAATCCTCCATCAGCCCCTCATTTCGGTGGTGTATGGGAAATTCAAATCAAGGCTGCTAAATCTCATTTACTTCGTGTAGTTGGGGATCAAGTTCTTAAGTTTGAAGAACTTACAACGCTTTTCGTGCAAATCGAAGCTGTGTTAAATTCGCGACCGCATTGTCCAATCAGTTCGGATCCAAATGATCTATCGGTCTTAACTCCAGGCCATTTTCTTACCTTAGAGCCTTTGACAGTTGTCCCTGATGAAGATCTATCAAATATTAATATAAGTCGGCTTCATCGGTGGCAGTTGTTGCAATCACTTCACCAGAGTTTTTGGTCCAAATGGAAACACGAGTATTTTAACTCACTAACACAACGCCAAATGGACTAAGGATTCTAAACCGCTTCAGATAGGTACAATGGTAATGATTAAGGATGAAAATTGTGCGCCACTACAATGGTCTCTTGCCAGAGTAGTGGATCTTTTATTCGGTTCTGATGGTGTAGCTCGAATTGCAGTAGTTAAAACCGTGAAAAATCATATAATTCAAAGACCGTTGGTTAAGTTATGCCCTCTACCAATCGTGGACTAGCTTAAATCGTTTATCTTTCTTTTAGTATCGTAAGGTATCTAGACATTAAGTTATCGTTAGCAATATGATATCGTGTCTGTGTAATATATATCGTGTTATATAGAATCAATTAGTTAGGTTAGTAGTTTTTATTGTAATCAATAAGTATCATCAATTATATATAGTCGAGCCAATTTAATAGGCAACATGTTATTTTGACGTCTATCAATTTTATCTTCGAAGAGAGGTAACCTGCATAAAAACATCGATTAAAGTGAATTAATCGATCCGAACTTGAAACAATTGTCAATCGAACTTGAAACACATGTCAATTTTAAAATTCATCAGACGAATTCCTGTCCCAGTAATATACTTTCTTTCGTAAATTTAAGGAGCAAAATAAGACAAGTATAATACCTAATTAAAAAAACACAACGCATTTATTAATTTATGATGATTTTTATTTATTAGTAAATAGTAATCAAGAAGCTTATATCTAATACACTGGAGATTTCAGTATGAACATTAACTTGTAACAAGAAAATATGACCTTGAATGACGCCTGTATGTTTTTTTATCCCTTTCACACCCACTTGCCAAGTTAGGTGTGAAAGGGATAAAAAAACATACAGGCGTCATTCAATGTCATATTTTCTTGTTACAAATTAATGTTCATACTGAAATCTCCAGTGTATTAGATATAAGCTTCTTGATAGTAATCAATGCATTCGATTCTAGATGTCAGATTTCGATTTTTAGAGTAACGTCTCTGGTATTTAAAAAGAAAAAAGGTTTATTGACACAAAATTGTAGCGACTTCAGTTCTTTAAATCAGAAATTGTTTATTATGTTTAGAATGGTTTATCAGTAAAATCAAATCTTGAAATTACTTGTATTGGTCATAATTATTATAAATATGTAATCGTAATTGAAAAAAGTTAAGCAAATGTGCAGTTCCTTACAAAACGAAATAAGATGTCATTCTATGTCGTAGTTACTATAGTCCTTTTCACCTATGATGATTCCTGTGACACTTCATCGTGTTCCGAATTACGTATTTTATGTTTAAAACGCCAAAATAATTTTAGTGCATAATATTTTTATTTTATGGCGGCATTATCACAGAAAATATACAAATGAAACATCTTAAGCTTATAAATCAAAAACAGTATTGTTTAGTTTAATATAATGAAAAATAAAATAAAATAACACAAAAATATAATACCTACGCAATTCGTGTACATGAAATGGATCGTTGAAAAATCATAGAGTTGGAAAATCATATAATCGGCGCCCATCTTGTGATCGTTTGTCAATCGAGTCAATCGTCTGTACGAGTGCGTCAGCCTTGTATACAAGTTGCATTTTTATATTGATACTTTACGTGGTATTCTGATATTGTTACTAATTGTTATTGTTGACTTTTTGTTGCTGTTGTTTGCTAAGCTTCCTTAGTTAATTGTTGGCGAAATGCCGAAAAAACTAATTTTGATACTTTATTCAAATCGATTTCATTTCCATATAAAATATTATCGATTATCGGAAACAATTGATATGATTTCAGTAAAGACATCTCTACACGTGTCAAAAATCGATGTGTCACAGAAATCATCTTAGGTGGAAAGGACTATAGGTTACGTTAAGGTTACGTTGTTGAATTTTGTTGAACTGTCAAATATTGACTATTAAAATGGCTCTACTATCGTTCTCGTTCCCATTATGTTCTATTTATCGTCTGACCAGAAAATATCATAGGCATTTTGGTGGGCGGGATGTTTCGTTACCGTTTAATTGAATGTGGTGTCTATTATCCATGTTTGATATAGAGTATGCAAACAACGGTTGTCAAATTTTTTTGCAACTGTCATGCACCACGACACTTGTAAGTTGTACTTCCGCCTTCGACCGGGCCGCTCATCTGCTATGCGCGAGCGCCAACTCTTGAAAACACGTATCGCAAATCGGATAATTGGCGTAAATTCATTGAGTGCTGCAGCATGTCTAAGGTACGTGGTGCATTGTTTTGCTGCTCACTATTACTGAACATCGCTATAAATTTTCCCTTATGCTATAATTATCTCAGAGAGAGGGCGCCACTTTGATAGCGTAAACATTAGCTAATTATTATATTTAAAAGTTAGCGTAAACAAAGTATAATTATATTATTTAAAAGTAAAAATAAAGTGAAAACACAGTGCAGTATTAGTGCTAAAAACTTTTAAATTCAGTGTTTCAAAGAAAAGTTTAAACGATTATATCTACATAAACACGAAAAAAGTGATATAATTGTCAATAACAACAAAGGAACTTTTTTTGCTGCTATAATAATATTGTGCCGATCTTTACTTTTTGTGATCTACGCGATTGCCCCCTGCATAGAAAAAACGGCTGATCGTATGAGACTGAGTTCAAATAGAAAATTATAAACTTAATAACCTAAAATTATATCCATTGCTTAGTCATCTCCGAGCGAACAATTTTATCATAATATCAATAAGCGCCATCTATCGGCTTTTATAAAGACCTCGATGTTGTGGTGATTGCCATCTATTGGAACTTTGAAGAACTACGTCGTAGGTCGTTATTGGCCTTCTCGAATAATTCTGCCATATACCAATAGAGGGCGTTAAACATAAAAATGGACGAAATTAAAGAGATGTTGCGAATTATGCAAGAGGAGATGAGACAACAAAAAGTCGATATGCTAGCCATGAAAGAAGACATCAAATACACCATCAATAACACATAAATGAGAAATTTAAGCATTTAGAAACCAAAAATGAACAACTCGAACAAAAATTAGATTCACAAAAACAGAAAATGGACAATTTTGAGAAAACATTGAGGAAAAAAAATATATTAATATTCGGAGTCGAAGAGCGCGAAACAAGCTATC
>CAJQZM010041774.1:0-14837 GCA_907164665.1 Colias nastes | reverse complement strand
GGTTTTCCAAATGTTGGCAGTAGGCAAACAAGTCGTCGTTACTGCAGAATACTGATAAATTCGGAAAATTGTGAAACTCACGTCTGCCCATATTCTTTTTGTGCAGAAGCAGTTTGGCTGCGAAAGCAGCAACGACATTTTTTGTTTTAATTAAATTTAGTTCATCGCCTTGCAGTTGGAGGTTCATGTCGTTGAACAATTTATACAGGTCTGTCATGTAAGCTATATCATTCTTTGATGTTATGAGCTTGTTGCGCAGTTCTGTATCTTTAGTTTCCAAGAACTCTATCACAGAGTCAAACAGGTTGTAAAATCGAATCAGACAATTGCCTCTTGACAGCCAACGAACTTCAGTATGAAGCAACAAACGGTTGAAATCTTCGTCATTAGTAGCACAAAGCTGATGAAATAATCTATCATTCAAAGAGCTGCTACGGATTTTATTGACTGCTTTGATGACATATTGCAGTGATTGAAATAGTCGTTCACTTAAGTTTCTAGCAACCAAATGTTGTCTATGAATAACGCAATGTATAGCAAGGACATCTGGAATTTTATTCTTTAAGTACGCTATGAAGCCTTTATGGCGCCCTGTTATAGCCGGAGCGCCATCCGTAGCAACTGATATAATATTTTTCAAAGGAATCTCTTTCTCTTCACAAAACTTTTCCAATGTATTGAATATGGTTTCGCCTTTTGTATCTGTCTCCAAATTTCTGGCAAACAATAGTTCTTCACGTATTTTCTCATCTTTAATAAACCTCCCGTAAGATAGCAACAACGCTTCATTAGTTGGTAAAGTGGACTCATCGAGCTGAATTGAGAATTGACTAGTCCTCAGATGATTGCACGATGATTCTTCAATGTTTTCAGCCATTTCATCAATTCGTCTTTGCACAGAATTATTACTCAAAGGAATTTTTCGGATAATATCTGCGGCCGGTTTATGAAGCACAGTAGTTATTACTTCCTTTATTGCTGGCAAAATTAACTCTTCTCCGATATTGTGTGGTTTGCCTTTTTGAGCAATTAACAAAGAGATATTGTACGAAGCTCGAAGTCCGTCGTCATCTTGCTTAGCAGCTGCACGCACCAACAGGAATAAGACAAACGTGCATAAACTCGTTTATCTCATTCGACGCCCAATCGTACTCGACAAGCAAGAGTGGCAAGAACAAGTATTATAGAACCAGCCGATTGATACAGGAATGTACAAATCGGATTATTTAACAAAAACTTGTTAAAACATGATTGCCCGCGGTCTATTATATCGAACCGAGTTTGAGCTATATCTTAATTAATATTAGTTGATGTTCACAAGATGTCGACTCTCGAAGTCGAGAGCTCAGTCGGTGTCTAAGAGTCTTCCTAGCTAGGTAGATGAAATTATAAATCGACCCCAAAGCCCTACACAACGCCCCCTTTTTTTTCTGGATCTCTTACCGCCCCCCTTTAGGCCTGCAGCGCCCACAAGGGGGCGTTATCGCCCACGTTGGGAAAGACTGCTCTAGAGTCTAGGTACTACTGCGGAGTGGAATCCTGCCCCACATCGATTTTTATTTATTTACGCAGCGCTATTAATTTGTTAGTTGTTACCTATGAGTAACGACAATAAAAAAGTGTTTCTTATATCTGTAACTATAGTTTTTGTAGATATCCTAATCAAGTGTATCACCGATTACGTAGGAACTAATAAGAATACAGCGGCTCTTCGGGTTTATCTAACTTCACAAGGAAATTAACAAGCATACATTGTGAAATTAAGCAATTAAATAAAATCAGGTCCATATATCGCAAACTTAAGTTTGCTTTATATAGAACTACGGTCTCTATACGGACCCCTGTGGAACTCCGTATAAATCATGTACCTACAGTTATTTTCAGCCAATCATTTAGGTACCTACGACACAGAAGTATTTAATTCTTTGTTTTCCTATTGAAAAGCAAGTTTTACGATTTAATTCATTTCCAGTAGTAGGTAGGTCTTTAATTTCTACAGATACCATAAAGTTTTTTTAACCATGATATCTAATATAATGATTCACATTATAAAATGTTTCACAAAGTCAGGATATTGTAGGTAGAGAACAAAGTCGAGTTCGAGAAGTTTAGAGCTCCTGCAATGGAATTCTACAATAGGGTTGCGATTTAGCACGATGTGTGTAGATGCAGTGATCAGAGATTGCGGCCCGCTGACCCGAAGGCGGCGCGGGGCACGGGGCGCGGGGCGGCGCTATCGGCTACAGATCGCCGGGTCACCGCTTATCACCCGTTATCTATCGCCATTCGGCACCCAGTGACAAGCTATTGTCAATTAATTATAATTATTGCTATTGGCAAGGGTTATATAATTTATAATTTCAGGGGCCCTAGTCTGTACAAATTAGTCGGTAATTACCGACAACTAATTTATAGACCCGTCTTCAGCAATGAAAATGATGTCGCTTAATACCTCTCCCCAATTTGATGGAAGCATACAATGGATACATATTTGTTTATAATTTTTATTCTTCACAAAACTTTCCGTTATGCGTCAAAATATTTATATAATAATAGCCTTGTAGTAATGCATTTTTATCTAAATTAATAACATCATTATTTCAATTCCGTAGATATATGAACAATAAATAAAATATAGATTTCATGGATTTGGAAAATCATTTCTTTGCAACACATTCGAATGTTGTCAAAACAAATTATTCTTTGACATTGTCAATCGTTATGATACCGACGTTTTGATCTCGACAAGATCTCGATAACTAAAGCCCTTCTCCCATTACGATACTTCTAGAATAGGTACGATACTCGAGTAGAATACTAGTAAGATATTTGCTCGCTACCCGATGATCGCATATTATGCGACTGAAAAACGACTAAATTCATCATTATTGTGCCTCGTTTTTGTGGGCGGACGTTATATAATAATAATAATAATAATTCATTTATTTATTGTAACAACAGTTAGGTCGTTATGTCGAGCAATCAGCGATTCCAGTGACGAAGAAGCTCTTGCACTTTTTCTTTTTTATAGAAATAGAAGACGGCAACATAAGAGTAGGAAGTACTGGATTCATCCATATATTGAAATAAAAATAAATTGTATAGATTTGTAGCCGCACGAGAACTACAACTCATGATGATTAGAAATTTTTATTTTTCTACCGAAGAGATACGCGGGAGACGTGACGCAAAAGTGACCAACACGGTGAGTCGTGCGATGCTAGTCGCGGACGTATAGGATACCGATAGCGTAGTGTGCGAGCCTACATACAAATGTATGTGAGTTACTCCGCGGCGACTAGTCTCCGAGACTTGCAGGATACTTGAATCGCCTGTGCGTATCGTAATGGGAGAAGGGCCTTACGGTTTGTGTTGGTTTGTAGATACGGTTGAAAATATCGGAAAAATTATAGATTATTATATTCTATAAGATTCTATACATATAATAAATCTGTAGAAGGGTCAATTCTGTACATTGCAAATATTGAAAAAATAAATAGCAGGGGGTGTTACTGGATCGATACCAAACCCAAATATGTGATTAAAAAAAATTTTTGTCTGTCTTTCTGTCTGTCTGTCTGTATGTGAAGGCATCACATAAAAACTAACGGTTCGATTTCGATGAAATTTGGTATAATTATACCTTATTATCCTGGGCATAAAATAGGATACTTTTTATCCCGGAAAAATACGTAGAAAAAAGAAATCTTAATTTTTCTTAATTTTACCGCGCGGACGGAATCGCGGGCGGAAGCTAGTTTTATAATAAAAAAGATATTTCACACTTCCGATGCTATATGATTAAACGCAATAATTTTTTCTCTTATTTAATGTTATTGCAATTAAAATAAAATGCACAAATAATGTTTTATTTTTAAGATGGTTTCAAAATTTTATTGAAAACTATAAGCGGTCCGCCCCGGCTTCGCCCGTGGTACATATTCACGTTTTCTTTACATAAGAACCATCCTCGTACTTCAAGGAATATAATAAAAAAAGAATTAAAGAAATCGGTTCAGCTGTTCTAAAGTTATGCGCTTACCAACACATTTTGGGATTCATTTTTATATTATAGATGTTAAGAAGCCTCATATATTACTTATATTAAATAAATATTAGAATAGTTTACTGCTGTCTGCATTTATTCAGCCTAAATATTCGATAAATTTCTTTCTGAACTTCTAAGATAATAAAATTATACAGATGAATATTATATTATAAATTTATGTAACTAATTTATAAAATAAAAACGATCCAATTACGAAAAAAAATTTATTAGAAAAATTTAATTTAACAGTTTATAATAGCGTAGTTGAAAATTTGGCTCAAAACCATCATCTCTCACCAACATAATTCTAGTAACTTGTACATCTGTAAAATATAAAATTTATAGATAAATATTTATATTTAATAAAAATAAATATTTATATTTAACTAAATCAATTGCGTATATTCATCCTTTGCTTATTAACTGTAATAAAATATACCTACAATGATACACAATATAATAAATATTATTGTATAATAAGACAAGCTAAAAATACAAGTGATACAAATTATTCGTTCCGTCCGTTTCTATGATTTTTCAAAAGGCTTCGAATTGAGCAAAATTATCTTGTAGAGCTTTTAGAGTCTTTTGATTAGAATGTTATTGCACTTCACAAATAACGAAATATTACTAAACTAAAACTAATAGCTTTAACTATATAAAAACATAACGCAGATTGATATTTTCTTAGGATATTTGTTATCCAATAGATTTATAGGATTTTTAAGAATATAATTAAAAATTATCCTCTTGAAAATACAAAATTTATATTTATTTTGATTGATTGATGTCATATGTCAAAAAAGTAAATAAAGAGATTGCCATACATGGAATTTTGGATTCCATGAATATGTAATAAATAGAACATTAATTAAACGATTGATATAAAAAAATATCGAATTTGATTAAAATTAAATTAACTGCCATGTTTTTTGTGCATAACATGTGCTTTTTTCATATGCAATTGTATTTGTAATAATGCGAAAAATTTATGTAACTAATTTTAATTTACTATATATTCCATAATATCAAGGTAAATTTCTTGGAAAAACAACACTAAATTTTTTAGGTCCATACTATAGATACTGAAAATCGTTAGTTACCGACCGATTTCGGTCGACATCGATGTCGATTAATGTGTCGAGACTACACCTACAGTTTAAACATTGTAAAAATGCCCTCTATCTTTATACTTGAAAAAAAGGAACTAGTGCATGTTTTGACACACACAAAATATAGCACTTAGTCAGTGATAAGAAATTAACTATTTACTTACATTGAAATTTACATTTTTTCAAAATAGATAAAATCAAAAAGTACTCCACATGGAATTTTAAATAACAGTGCCTTGTTATTTAGATTTCTATGGTCCTTCACCTACACTTTATAGATACTTTATTTTGAGTTTAGCTGTTTTTTAGTTATATTCTGAATAGTATATAACTAAAAAACATAGTCTCAAATGAAAAAGAGGAATGAAAGTTAAAGATACTTTTAACATAGAAGTGCCTATGAACTACAGTACCCATAATATCGCTAAAAATTTGTTGTTCACATCAATATGTGAGTAGCCAGTCTCCATATCTGGGGGAAAGATAGGGTAAAGCACTCCCCATCGACATAATATTATATTTTATGAAAATGAAGTACCTAATAGTTCACATAATATACCTACCTACCTAACTGACCTTATTAACTAGGTACACCTCGGTTTTAGGGATTTCAAATTTCAACCAGTTTTTGAAGTGAATCTTCTTTAAGCGCGTTTAGAGTAAAATTTCAAAGTAGCGCCATGGCAATACCGTCACGTCATGGTGTAAGGCGACGATTTTGGTATCTTTGAATCTTTACAAATAAGTTTCACTTCTGATACCTACGTGTGCACGGCATTAACGCTCTCTTATTATTAGAAAATAACTCTTCCTTGTTTTGAAGATGTTAATATCACACCGATAACTATGAAGCTGTGATGCCATTTTTGAAGAAGAGTTAGAGTAGGTATTTTCTAATACATACTCTAAGTAGGTACCTACTAGAAAACTTCGCAATAGAATAATAAAGATGCCGACGTCATCAGATTGCAACGGAAAATAGCTAGTAGGTATGATTGGAGCATTTGAGCAGGTCACTCCCCAGTCCCCACTCTTAATATAATAAAACCATGAACTTGGCCATATTTTTACATTTTCTGACAAAAAACACAAATGTGATTTATCGCTTTTTGTTCTGACGCTCCTCAATTGTTCATTAACTTTTTAGTACTTCTCCTGATTTGTAATCCAGATAGAAAAAGATATGAGAAACGTTTGCAGAAAGTAAATCTTAGAGCATTAAACCAATATTTCAAATGTTCAACGAATTCAGTGGTCGACGAGGAAGGTTTTGGCTAGGTATCGTTCGTGCGATAATGGGCGCGAAAGGCGAGGATAGTGTCCTTCAATGGTGAAGTCAAGAAATGGTCAGTAGGTCGCATGCGGAGGGCCGCAGAGGGCGTGGGGCGGGCCGGCGCCGCCTCCGAGCCTCCGCGACTCGCGCGCTGCCGTCGGGCCTCAGTCCTCCTCGCACCGTCGCTGTGTTCGCATGTGCCGCGCGTCTCGCGTCCTGTGTCGACTGTCAAGCCACCGGAGTCGCGGTTCGCATCTTACCGGGCAGCATTAGAGTCGTGCTATTTTCTAATACTGTCAGGTAAAGATGTCGTCCGCACTCCACGTTCGACGCTGCCGCTCCAGGAATTCGCCAGTGAAACCGGTCCAACGGTTATATTTACCGCGCGACCGCGTGGTGTTGGTGACGGATGCCGCGTGGTGGCCGAGCTCGGGCTGCTCAGCGAGGTAGGTTCTGGAGCCCGCGGGCGCGCCGGAGCGCCGCCGACCGCAGCAGTTCGACCGCCGCACGCGCCGCACCACAGGGCACAGACCGACATTCCGACTGCGCTTGTAGTATGTTCTTTTCGCTTGCCACGTACCTATGTCATTCCTCTCGATCACTCTCTGTGACGATTTCGCATAGATATTTGAAAATGTAAATATTAATTATATTTCACTTTGTAGCTCGTAAAATAGTTGGAAATTAATGATATTATTACAAATATCGTAAATTCAATAGTCTGTATCATAATATTATATAATATACGTAATATAAATAAATAATATAGTGAATGTATGTATACCTACCTACCGATGATTTATTATTTCATGGTGTAATTATTAGGATTTCATTTATAAATTCATATCATTGTGCTAGTAATAGATTATAACATTATTAAATTATAAGCATGTTTAATCGTCATAAATACGTTATATTAATAATTAATCATGTTGATGGTAATGCGTGGCGTGTGAAGTGCGGGGGACGGCTGAGGGGTGCGGGGGTACGCAAGTGGGTGCAGGGGGGGGAGTGAGCACGAGGGCGAAGGCCCCGTATTGGCGCCGCAACCCGACGATGCTCGTACACTTAGCTAATTAAAATACCGCAAACTACAATACATATACGTTTTATAGTCGTTAATAACTGAGACCCCTTAATGATCCATTCGAAGTTAGAACTGAGGAATACCTATACCATTTAATTAAGTAAATTATTCGCATATACGTCCTGATTTAGATCAATTATTAATTCATTCTCGAGGATAGCAAGTAGCAACACATAATTTCCTCAATTAGATTCCAAACGCCAGTCACTAAATGTGTTTAAAGTTCAGTCGGAACATACATTATCCTAATTACCCAATTGTGTGTTAATTTGGGTCACAGTTCAATATCGCTGCAACACTGCCAGTACTTCCATTTACTGTTTTCGCTGTATATGCGTATAAATGAAGTGTCGAAGACGAATTCGTTCGCGCCAGCCTCAGCCCTCAGGTGGCCATAAACGATCCATTATTTGGGAAGATGTGGAGAATTGTCATATGACAATACCGTAAGTTCCACAAACGATGTTTAATTCACGATGACCGCTGATTATAGCACTCAGATATGTTACATTATTCATTAGTAGATGGAAAGTTTTGTCTTTCCGAATATAAAGATGTGGGTCAAGGCCCGGCACTTCACCATTTTTTTTGTAGAAGTTTTTTAGGACCATTCGGTTTAGCCATTACATTAGGCTTTTAATTTTTTATTGTTTCCGTTACAAGGAATAGGCAGTAATGATGACGGATCATTAAAACTTAACTAACAGATAGATAAAGATTAAAGAACGATCGCGAGGCGCTATCGGGCTACGTCGAAGGTCCAAGGTTCTGGAGTTACGAGTTACGACGTGGAGGATATTATCTGCTGCGCCTCCGCGAGCAGTAGACTGGCTCGCCTGGACGAGACCGGCCAGAGGGGCCAGTGAAAGCTGTATAAAATTAATCGTTCAGGTGGATTCCGCTTTCGAATCGAATTCTTATCGATACGGAGTGTCGCCGGCCGACCGGTTCTTAATTTCCTATAGGTACACACGTTATGCATCTATTTCGGGAGTCGTTGACCGCGGGTTTGGCACTGCGGCCGGTTTTATTCTGTTCGTGTCGGAGCATCGTTCCGGGAGCGGCGACGCGTGCCCCGCGCTGACCGCGCGTGTATTTCAGGCCGTGACGCAACGTCCCCAGGCGCCGAAGGGACACGTCTAATCGAACATAATGTTATTAATATTTGGAGGGCGGGTCAGGGCTCGCCCTCGTAAAGTAAAGTTGGTCGGCAGTCTCGCTGCAAGCGAGCGCCGCTAGAACATGATACCCGCGTGGCGCCGCGCTGCGCATTGTTGCCAGCTATTTTTATCGGCCGCTAAAAGAGCTCGCCCACAGCTCGCCTGCGACCAGACAATGTTGCTAACCGTCACAGACAAATATTTGAAAAATGTCCAAAAACATCACGTAGTGGTTTATTTGTTTGTTGTTAAATAGGTGTTCAAACTCCATATCTGATTGTAACCGACGGACGTCTTATGATGTAAACAGCGTTAACAAGTTGGCGCAAATCTGATAAATGACCCTCGCGTTAGGGTCAATCGGATTGACACAGATAATAAACTCGTGTGCGCCTTATTATTTCTGACAAGGCGCGTCTATTTTTGCTCACTCATTATAAAAAAAGTAATACCGTTCAGATCACAGCAACAAGAAAAGTTTCTGATGTCAAATATAAAAAAAAGACGTGTGGCACTCGGGGACTGCTGCGGTAAAGCTATTGCATAGCATGCCTTCAAGCCACACCTCCGTGCCCGTCGGAGTGGGGAGCGTGAGGTTTTTTCATTACGGAATTTCTCGATTCGGCCCCCGCGCTCAAGGCCCGCGATAGAAGCTATGCAATAGCTTAAAAATAATTCATATGCTTTTACGAATATTGGCAAGATTTAATAAATACCTTCACATACACAAACTGTTCACAATAATGATAATATTGATAATTTTTGTCGAACAAAATAGTCACGTAAGTGGATTTAATAAGCCCAAAACGTTTTAAAAGTGGCTGGTAACCGGTCTTATCGCGGTCATAGGAAGTGCTGGGCACGGGAGCGCGGGCGCGGGGTGCGGGGCGGGCGGCGGCTGACCCGCTGTCTCTCGATGGTCAGCAAAAACCGAGCGCTTACCACGCAACAGGTTGATTGACGCAAGCTTTCTCCTGCCGTGCAAAAACTGCTACACGAAGAACTCTTCATAAAACTCGTCAATATTAACGTTAAAATTTTAAAATCATAATTAAGTGAAGAACATTTGGCAACATAATATATTTGCGCTGCGACAAGTTTCTTATCTTTAAATTCGCTCTAGAAACTGGTAGCTTCGGAATTTTTATGATAACGAACTCTTTCTAATGCTATTCAAACACTGAACACTGATTTGGAATCTATACACGAATGGAGTAAACTCTTTGGTATTAAAATTAATCCTAATAAAAGCCAAGCAATAGTCATTGGAAGTCCACAACTACGCTCAAGAATTAACTGGACCGATTTCCCATGTATACAGCTCGATGGGTTTGTTATACCATACACTTCTGAGGTGAAAAATCTGGGGTTAACCTTTGACGAAATACTATCATGGGTACCACAAGTCAAAGCTGTTTCTAAAAAAGTGTATGCTTCCGCAAACAGTTTAAAACGGTTAAGCCACTTCCTACCCATACCTACCAAGGTTATGCTGGCGCAGACTCTTCTTTTGCCACTCCTGGATTATGCTGATGCGTGTTACACAAACTTATGTGAAGAGCAGCTTAATCGACTCGAACGGCTCCAAAATATTTGCATCAGATTTGTTTATGGGTTGCGAAAGTTTGACCATATTTCCGAGTATCGTAGGAAACTTAAATGGCTGCCAATCCGTTCACGCCGGAATATGCATGTCCTCAATCTTCTCTACTCTATTCTTTTCTGTCCTAATTCCCCTTCCTACTTAAAATCTAATTTTAACTTCCTTGCAACTGATACCTACTCTCTTAGATCTTCCAACAATCGTTTGCTTAGATTCCCTATACATTCGACTAAATATTACACCTCCTCCTTCACTGTCACTGCAATCCGTTTATGGAACAACCTACCTGAGAGAATTCGTTGTGCTCAAACAATAAACTCTTTCAAGAAAATGCTGAAAGATTATTTCCTTTCCCTCTAATTGTAGTATTTATGTAATTATCGTATTGCTGTTTGTATCTGTAAGTATGTGTATGATATTTGTATATGTATGTATGTATGTGATTAGTATATTCTATACGTATATAATATTTATGTGTTACTATATATTTTACTATTTAAATATTTATTACTCATGTTAATTATTGGCTCACACTACCGAAGTTATTATATTTTATCCTCTACCCGACGGTTGCCTGGAAGAAATGGCTTATAGCCATAAGGCCGCCCACTGTATGCCGATTGTATCTTTTATTTTGTGTCGACTTCATTTTGTATTTCCTATACAGTGAAGAATAAATAAATAAATAAATAAATAAATAACGAAGACCGAATTATTGAAATCGCAACCGCACATTGTATAGCAGAATCCTCACCATTTAACCCACCCACATTCCTACTGTCAGATTACATACCAATATTATAACATTGAACAGTGAACACCTAAAAGGATAACGAGAACGATTACTTATTATGTCAAATTAATTATGACTGGATTATTGTCAGTGACATGAGAATTTATCAGAATGAATGAAGACGGGCACATCGCATAACGAAACGTTTAATATTGGATGCAATTTATTATTAAAATAAATAATTTCAATTTGAAGGATCAGAAACAAAGCGAACATTGTCTGTACAGCAGTTGATAGCCCGTTATCACGGCGAGTGTGGTGCGAGTGTGAGCGTGTGCGACACACATGGGCACACGCACACACACAGACACATACTGCGACACGAAAATTAGTCATCTGCAAACTCGTTAGCGAAATGCTGCCGCTAATAATACGGAATGTTATTAAAATAACGATGCAAATTTTTACTAATTTATGTCATATTATAAAATATAGTCGCGAAAAAACAATAAATTTATTTCATCGTTCTGGAAGCGTTCCGATGCAAAGAAACATTCTACAGTGTAAAAATATAGTTATCGTCAATTTCATGCGGGATGGCCATTAGTTATAATATCTCTATTACATAGTTGGTGCCGACTGCTGAGTCCCGCAGGGTCCGCAGGCAGCACGACGATACCTTAGCGATCGTTTATAAAGCCATGTCTTAAATGAACCGTGCTAAATATAGCTCGAAGTGAGTTTCCAGTACATGGGCAATAGCAGCATGAAATACTATTACACGTCGATTAACGTGCCTACAATTAATCCCGATTCATTCGATTTGATATTCTGTATAATATCGTAATGCTACCGGTTTCGAGACGTAACTGCTAACTGCTACGCACTGCGCGGCTCGATATCGCCGAACGACGTTTCTCTTGGGTTAATACTTTTTGATGAACCATTTACATTGTCTGATATTCTTATGATGATTATTAAATGACATAATATGATTAAAAATCAATATCAAGATAATGACTCATTTAATCTCATATTTAATATTCAAGCGTTTATCGTCGGGAAATGATATCAAACAATTTCTGTAATGATGTATAATTAAAATAGAAATTAGGCTTTTGGAGGCATACATGTGCAAAGTACACAAGTTCTACATCAGTTTAGACCACCACGAAAAACAACACGGCGTATATTTTCCGTGCTGGCCACCGCTCGCGCTGTAGCGGGCAGCGAGCGCGGCGCAGGCGACCCGTCGGACCTGTCCCCAATCATCGCCGGTTTCAATACATCTATTTACATTTTAAAACCCACGCGACCAGTTGCGAGAAACTTCGTCAAATTGCTCGAGACACTACGCGTTCCACACTCCGCAACCTGCAGCCCGCTGCTCGAACGATCGGACATTCTTCCAGTAACGGCTCTCTAACGGACATTTATACTTACGTGCTGTTCAATTATACATTCACGATACTTAAATAAAAAATCGGCTTTGGTACTAATTCAACGAAATAATCGTATAGAAATGTAGGGATTTAGCTTGAGGAAATATAATGAAATGAAATGAAATGAAATACGTTTATTATGGATACATAAAAGATACAAATAAAATAAAACAAGAAACTTAAATCTAACTTAAATATATGTATGCCACAGCCCACAAAAGGCCTGCCACTCAGTGCAATACACTGATTTTCAGTGGTTGCCTTAGGATGCCTTGCTGACAGTGGATGTATTTTTTGCTCAAAACTGCATAAGGTTATTAAAAAATAAAAAATAAAAATATATATATCTATTTTAATATTATGATATATACTTGAAAATACTATAATTAATTTTAATATTATAATATATACTTATACTTAGGAAATAAATAATATTTACACATTAGCTTAGAGTAGTAAAGAGATTATTGGATAAATACTTAAATAATAAATAAACAAATAGGAACATTATTGGGGATGCTAAATTTTTTCTTGTTGACGTTTTTGAAAATCGAGAAGATATGACTTTAATTTTTTTTAAAAGAAGATATACTGTTGTTTATAAAAAAAAGGATATTCTACCTATATACTTATCAGATTTTGAGTAAGAAGCTATAATTAAATTTAATTCAAATACAATCCGTCGATACCAATTGAGAGGTTTTAAGGTTTCGTAAAAAGATGCGAAAAATATCCTTAACAATATTCACGAGCACATGCTACTTACTATGGCACTATGCAGTATGCTATAAGAATTAATGACATGCCAATTACTGGATGTCCCATACGGTTCGAAAAAAAACTTCCCATCAGCATGAGTTACAACACTTTAGAATTAACGTTTTATGATTTATCTTATTATTGAAACATTATCTTCCAATCTATTGATTAAATTAGTACCACAGTGCAAATAAATAAGTTTTAGACGTTCTTCTACAGATACTTAGAGCAGCTCTTTTTATATTTGTATCAAATTTATTATAATTTTGAAGAGAAAATCATTATCGTAAATAATTATGAAACGCCTACTTTCCACAAACTAATTTACATAATGTCCATATTCTTTCTAAAACTATACAAGAGAAAGGATCTTTAACGGTTTTATGTCAGTAAAGATATTTATGATACTCGTAGTATTTAGCTAAGCGAAGTTAAATATGGCGTGTGTCACGTTCCTGGGGCCAGCGGATAAAGCTATCAGCCGGGAGCAGCTGATAACGCGTGCCTCCATTGCCCTTCGCCATTCCAATCCTTGCTCACTTTTTAATCCGTAATCAGAATTTATATTACCCAGTACATATTATGTTGATCGCATCGATTTTTATATTTGAAACGACAAACGACATAGCTATTTATAGTTTAGGGAACATAGTCTCAATTGTATATTGCATTTTATTAAATTGATGACTTCCTTTTGAAGGATATTATTCTTTTGATATGAATGAAGTTAGAGACTTCAAATTATTGAAATTAACGTTGTTTTTAAAGAAAAGTTTTTGCACACATGACATTATAGTTCTATTATCTGATTATTGTATTAATATATTATGATACGAAATCTAAAGAACTTCGTTATTTTATCAATAGATAAACAGTATAAAAAATATTGCTTAATTAAATTTAAAAATAATATATGTAACCTTCATTTTTTAAATGTAATTTAGTATTTACTATAAGTAAAACATGAAGCCGTGGCGTGTTATTTTAATGTCATCGTTTTATAGGCATTAGGTGGTTTGGTATTATGAACTATAAAAGAGTAAATAAACAAATATATGATTTTCTCCATGCGTGTAAGCAATATATTGGCGGGCAGCGCGCGCGCCCGCGGCCAGCTAGCGGCAGTTACGCGACATCCCATATATCTGAAGCAGTCGCATATCTCGTATGCAAATGTACGTTTTATTACAATTTATAAAATAAAAATAACTCCCACGGAGCTCGGTCGTCGACCCCGAGTTAGCAATAAAGTGCTCTGTGGAAATACCACTGTGGAGCGGCGGACCGGCAGCGGCCTACGGGTTTCTCGCTGCCGGACAAAGCTTGTGTTTGTCGTTACACACCTCCTCTGTCAATATGTCGGCGTGACACGTGAACCCTGTTACTTCATAATAAAATACTACACAAATAAAAAAATGGTCCTCATAAACTGCCGAATTACTAAATATTACTTAGTTATCGAAATGTTGTGCTTTATCAGTGATTATTAATTATAATTATTGAATATCTTCCTGGGTATTAAGCATTTAATCTTGAATTACAAGAAGTGTAAGACGTGAGATAACCGTACATAATATAACGTATGTATGGAGAGTTTTAAGGCCACGAAATAATTTTAAA
>CAJQZM010041769.1:0-12153 GCA_907164665.1 Colias nastes | reverse complement strand
AAAAAAAAAAACATTTTTTTTTTTATTTTATGCCCGCTCTACATGGCAATCGAGCTGATGGTTCGTCAGATGGCGTATGGTAGGAAATGTGCAAATACACTGAATTATATCAATTTTCATTTAATATTTTCATTTATCATTTAGATCTCATTAAAGTGCAAATAAATTGAAATATTTTTTGTGCGCTCGTCTTGAATACTCGACTCTTCTCTACTGGTATTAAATATTAATCTGTCTACAGTAGAAGCAGATATTTGATATAAAGCTACGTTTAACGCATTGCCTTAATAATATTTGTAATATAGAATTAAATTAGAAAATGTATTTATTATGGCTAGGTAATTTATCATTCGTGACTCAGCAATATGTGTGGTTTATTTAGCTTATTTTATTTATAAATTAGAAATTGTTATCCCAATCAATTACCTTTAACACTAGAGTATTCTAAACGATAAACATTATCATCAATATATAATGAATAAATAAGTTTTTTCGTCACTTTGTATCAACGATTATATCGCGATCGCAGCATCGGATTGAAATTTTAATACTCCCGAGAAATTATCGGAATAGTGAAACAATTGGAAAGGAGCCAAACGCGCCGGTGTTAATAATGTCGACTAATATTATTATACTTGCCATTTTATTAATATAACCTGAACCGAACAATGCGTGGTAATTTTATGGGACATCCGACGTTGATATGTAGCTATGCCGATTGTTCCCGTTTTTATGGCCACCGGTGGATATGATTAATAGGCTATTTTGGAAATTTATTTGTTGTTCAATCTAATTTTTGATGCAGTGTTATTATCTTGAAGTGGTGGTGGGGAAAAGATGCATTTTTCGTTAAACATCAAAGACCAAAGTACAATATAATCTGTAGACAGTGAAGAACAAATGGTTTGTATAAAAGATAGGAACTAACTGCTACCTAATGCTTTTTATGCGCTGCTCTTATTTTTAACTACGTGTGGATGTGGAATACACACTACATTATTTTATTGGAATTCTGAAAAAGGCAAGAACTTACTTTATACCTTCTGTACTTTGCTAGATAAAGATATGTTCTAATCTTCTATGCTAACACTTTTACCCCTTTACCCAAGTGCCGTATTTCCATAGAAAACACATTATCTATTTTCAATAATTAACAGATAATCGTTCATAATTATATTGAAAGTTCAGTCCAAAACACGCTCGAATTTCATTGCAAGCAACAGGACTTTTGCTTGTAATGAATATGTGATGCTCATAGAAATCATACAAATTTGCAAAACAAAATGGCCGCTTCACGCGAAAGCAAACACCAAATGTGATATAACAATGAGATTTTCAATATATCACTGTGTCTATATTGATTTTGCCCGCGGCGCCACTCGCTCGCGTTTATCAATACAGCGGTACTGTAAAAAAATATTTATTTTGTAAAACTGCTGCTCTTGTATTACCATTGAAACAATACCCTTTGTTAACGCTATTGTGGTTTCGGTACAAATGAATATAGAGATGAATAATGCTGTTTTTTCAGTTCTATACTAAACTAGCTGCGCTCCGCGGTTTCACCCGCGTGGTTCCACTTCTGTTGGTCTTAGCGTAATTATATATAGCCTTCCTCGATAAATGGGCTATCCAACACTGAATGAATTTTTCAAATCGGACCCGTAATTCTTGAGATTAGCACGTTCAAACAAACAAACAAAATCTTCAGCTTTATAATCTTAGTAGGTATAGATTTATGTTAAAGATGTTCAAATGAAGGGTTTATTTCTATCTCTTTTATTGATATCGGCTATTCATGTGTCTATTTTTGTTTGGAATATAAACACACATTTATCGTCTCATACCGATGTTACGGGTATAAGATGACGTATGTATAATGCTGATTCAATTTTAATTTAATAAATAAAAATTAAGATACACTAAGCAGATTTTCTGTAAGTGTATTCTCATGCTTAATTGCATCTAAATCTTAATTAAATCCACACTTTGTTTATAGAATTCAAAGTGTGTTCTTAATACAAACATAGATGTTAACCAGTATATATCAGAATATTGGTAAGAAACGGTATATAGGTTATAGCGGTATTTCTTTTTTTAGAGCTGGTTATACTCTAAAAAAAGAAATTAATATTAATATTAACATAGACAATCAAGATCATCTTAATAAACTATCAATTAATATAATTTCCCCAAAAAAATTTATTGAAGGTGGAGCTGCTATATTACAAACTAGCTTCCGCCCACGACTTTGTACGTGCATCCCCGTTTTTCCCCGTTCCCGCAAGAATTTCGGGAAATCCTTTCTTAGCGGATGCCTACGTCCTTACATCTACCTGCATGCCAAATTTCAGCCCGATACGTCCAGTGGTTTGGGCTGTGCGTTGATAGATCACTATATCAGTCACCTTTGAGTTATATATATATATATATATATATACAGGGTGTCCCACTGTTGGTATACTAAGCTCAAAGGAGGTTATAGTTTTGCATACGCTGAGTACATAAAAAATACTTAAAAAAATTCCAGACGCATTTTTTTTCAAATATATGAATTCTTAAAACTCTATGTGTACACCCATAACAAGCAACCCGCCCAACTTTGCCACCAGCACGTGAGCTATCGTTTAAGATTATGTTTTCATAGACAAAATGCTCATATTAGAGAAGCGGTATATGCCGGCTGCGCGAAGCTAGAGAAGAAAACATGGATTTTCAGGAAAAATTTAGCAAACAATTTTTGACGTAATTTTGTTGTTTAAGTATTTTTTACGTGATCAGTGTATGCAAAACTACAAGTCCCTTCGCGCTTAGTATACCAATAGTGGGACACCCTGTATATATATATAGATTATAAATATAAATCATCAAAATCTTATTGTTGGTATAAAATTTATTAAACCCTTATTTAAAAAAAGCATCTTTAAAAATTAAGTATTCAAACAGAAATTCTATTCACTTCGAAAAGCGATTTTAGTAAATTTTTATTATATTCTCTGTCGTGTTAAGAACTAAATATATTAAAATTTTAAAGAATTTCAGTTATTTTATAGCTGCGTAAATAAGCTGCGAACGGATATATTTCCATAATAATTGAATCCCCGGAGTATGAGGGTATTAAATAATTCCATTTAAGAAATACGTATTTGTAGCATTTTTTTATAAAATAAACGTAACTCAAGACGACTTCATTCATATTCCTTTTGATATTAATTTCTCGTTCTGTCCCTCGGGGAAGTCTTATATTTGCGTCTCTTGAGATTTTCATCATAAATTGTTGCTGCGTTACTTTGTAAAGGTTTAGCGATATTTAATTTTGGATTCTAATTCAGGGAATATAATGGAATTCGGTTAATCAGATGTAACAATGATTTATGCGGTTTTCAATATTTTTATTTAAAAAATACAAGATTAAAGATTAATTATAAGATTAAAGTAGTATTGGTCCGGCTAACCTCCGAAACAGATTGACAGATTATAACGGAAGTTTAGTTCAGGCATGTGTAATATTTTTATTTTGGGAATAGAATATATCTATTAAAATTGCACTAAAGCTGACAACGAAGCTAGAACTGTTAAAAAATATTATTTCACAGTTTGAGAGTCCATTTATCGAGGAAGGCTATAGAATCACGCTAAGACCAATAGGAACGGAGCAATTCGGGTAAAACTGCGGGGCAGCACAGTCTTATATTTCTTTTAATATCATTCATTTTTCACAAATATATGAACAGAATGTACTATTGGATTTAGCAACACATCCTTATACATAAAATGTACGTATTTCGTTTGTATCACCAGCCAAATTGTCAAATGAAAATGCAGACCATAAATATATGCCAATTTGATGTATTGATATAATATTGAGCGCAACTACAACATTAGCAGCGACAGTTTTATTTCAATTATATTACACGTACTTTATACTGAAATCAAATATAATGAAATCAATTCCGCTGTATTTCAAAACAGCTACTTAAATAAACAATTACGTAACAAGTTCAATCTAATCGCGATAAAATAACCAGTGACGTTTTCATTTTATTCGTTTTGAAGCACGAGTACTAATATAATGGGCCCTCTTCACAATGGGCAGCGTTAGGCGAGTAGAGGCAATCACGATAGTGTAGCTGAGGGCCTAAATGTCTATGATCGGCCGTCATTGTACATATTGTTTATTGATAATCACCGTAATGGCGGCAAACATCGACGAGCATTTGTTGGGCCAACGTTGCCCATAGTGTGGAGGGCCCATATATTAAAAAGTGAGAACACGCGGTAGTGGTGACTAGGATTTTTCCTGCATCTTATTATAAATGTCTTGCGGTAAATTCATTTTGTACGAGATGTATTTTGCAGAGTTGTCGTTTCAAATGACTGCAACGCATATTCAATTTGCGTCAGGAATAGATTCAATCGATTCTCAATTTATTTTGCAATATCGTTTTTCCATTACATGTACGTTAGGTTTCTTTAAGAAATAAATATGGAAATGTATTTGGCTGTCTACGTTTAAGATGCAGAAAAATTATGTTTACTTAAGAGTACCTTTCTGCGGATTTGAGTTTCTTTAGCTCATTAAAACTTGTTTACGCCTTTTGGGTTATTCTTATAATTGTATTAATTAATAATACTTAAAATGCAAAAGCTAGTAGGTAATAGAATTTATCAAAAATATGGATCGCGAAATTTTATTATTATTTACACCTGTTTGAATTAATACCAAAAATAATCTTTCTTTATCAATAGGTACATACAAAATACAAATCATCTTCCTGACACCAGCTCAAAGCTGGCTGTAAAACTTCTTACAAATACTGAATAAATACATTTTATCTTTAAAGACTTTGTTATTAAAATAAGCTCATAATGTTTTTTGTTTGTTTCAGGGGATTCGGTAAACAAGGCTTCCAGTGCCAAGGTAAGCTTCAATATTTTTTTGTATTTTAATTTTTAACAGCAAATTAAGAAATTACAGCTGTCAGACTAAAATTGTTGCATCCTATCAATTTTTACCAAATTTTAAATCTAAATACATGACCAATATAACATAATAACAAGGAACCAAATTGGCCTGATCGTAGATAATATATAAGATATATAAAAGCTGCTGAGCTTGCTGAGTTTTCTATCACTAACCAGCTTATTCTACTTACACTATACATTGTATTTACAATACTAATATTTTTAATACCTTTGCCTTTACCTAACGAACTAATTCTTCTTACAGTATGCAGTTTCGTGGTGCACAAGCGATGCCACGAATATGTCACGTTCACGTGTCCCGGGGCAGACAAAGGGGCAGATTCCGACGTAAGTAATCACTTCAAATTACATATAATTTAATAAATTTATAGTAGACTTAAAAGGGTATAAGGAAAAAGGAAATATTGGATTTGGTACTATGAGAACAAGTTGGAAATAGTATCGGAAGGTATGGCATTTTTAGAAATAGATTCCTGAAATGGAGAAGTATATAAGAATGTTTAAGAATGCGTGTTAATAAAAAATAATTTGTATTGTGAATAACAACATTATTGTATATACTAAAATTGAAACTTGAACTAATATGAAAATGTTCATGTCTGATTATCATATCTGATTATTTGTGAGAAGTAGATCCCGTAATATTTGACTTACTGAAGAAAAACTTATTATATTCATCGTCTGAAACGGTTTAATTCCTATTACTATAATATAAGAGGATATTTTCCTCTATAAAGACTTCACAGACCTTTGAAATTCTAACAAAATGGCTTCCACGCTCGAAGAATAAAATTCAAATTGTTATTCAATAGAGGAACATTCTGGAACGATGTCTAATGCGCTTTTGTATTCATACCTGAGAAAATATGGCGCATTCTGTTATTGTGATTTTCATATAAATTGTTTCGTATATTTTCCGAGACTAGAGAGTAATAATATTCATAAGACGACAATTTTCGTACGGAAAATTAAATTAATTGAAGGTACAAGGGTTGATATGTGACAAGATTAAGCCTGTGGCTTTGCTCGCTTGATATCTGGATTAAAATGGCCTATATATTTCAATTCATAATCATTGTATTCAAAATTGTCAGTTAATATGAGAGACAAATCGGTTCATAATTTTTTGTGTGAAAGATTAAATAAACATAAAACTTGTAAACTTGTCATAATATAAAATGCAGTTTATAAACTGCTTTTACATAACAGAAGATCTTACAAGATTTAGATAGTGCTATATTTTAATTTTTAATTTAGAAACATTACGTGATATATTATCAGATTCGAGAAAATAAAATATAAAATATCGTATACATTTTTATTCATAATGCAAATAAATAACAATATCCAATTTGAAATTTAATCCAAAATATGAAAAGAGTAATTGTTGAACATCAATCTTGTTTTGTATCGCGGTAACATTACTCCAAATTGAACGGGAATTTATTTCGCGTAATTAATGAGAGCCCTTAATAAGGATTGCTGACTGGAGCAATATTTTTATTGTTGTAATTAATATTAGCTGTAGGAAAACATAAGAAATGCTATGTTGAATTGTGAATAATTTTGAGATTGTAAATCGGATGTTACTAAATAATACCTATAATATGAATAACTATAAAATGCTTTTTTTTTTTCGGTGAATAATGTGAAAATTAAGTTGAAAATGTTAGATTTATTCTAATAGAACATTACTTGAGAGTATAAAAAGATAATGTTCCTTATTGGCGTATAAAATTCATGCAGTATTCTTGATAGCAATTTTGATATTATTTATGTTATAATAAACTCTTCAGTTTGAATAAATGGTAACACCCCTAGAAATAAAAACAAACAAAAAAGAAAAGTCAACATTAACTCAATTATTTACGCACTAAAAAATACTAATAACATTAACTCAATTTCAAGGTATAATTAAGCCTAAAATATTCGCGCCACGAATTGACACCTCCCAGTAATTCGCGCCAAAGTTTATCTGACAACATAAACTATCAAAAAGTTTTAATGGTTCCTGTAAAAAAGTGCGGTTAATCTGTGAAAGAATTTGGCTATCCGTGTAATCTGTGGATGCCTGCTTTGTGCACGGTAAAACTAATCTCGATAAAAGTTTGGAAGCAATTTTGATAGAAAGTTGGAGATTTTTGGCTGGCTTATGGGTAGTGGATTTTTTGGAGCAAAGAACGTTATTGGTGAAAGTTGACGAATATTTTGGTGGATTGTCATTTCAAAGGCATTGAGAAATTGAATTGTTGCCCACATTACAAATTTAATAACAATACTAACATTTTTATTGAAATATAGCTAAAGAATTGGACATCAGTTTAAATTGCATGCATCAGTTGAAAAAATTGTTGAAAAAATTGATGTATAATCACGAGATGGGGACATGGGACTTCATTTTATTCATAGGCTTCGCCCATGGTACATATTTCGCAATAAAAGGTAGCCTATGTTCTTTCTCAGGGTCTAAAGATTGTCTGTGCCAAATTTCATCAAAATCGGTTGAGAGGTTTAAGCGGGAAAGCGTAACA
Organism: Colias nastes; assembly: GCA_907164665.1. Classification (NCBI taxonomy): domain Eukaryota; kingdom Metazoa; phylum Arthropoda; class Insecta; order Lepidoptera; family Pieridae; genus Colias; species Colias nastes. The sequence continues at coordinate 4,636 of CAJQZM010041769.1, read as the reverse complement.
GACAGACAGACAGAGTTACTTTCGCATTTATAATATTATAATATAATATAATATAGTAGGGATTGTATTAATGATTTGTATGTTTATTTTTCCGACGGATTCTTTAACAAAAAGACAATTCGGTTTTGTTATTATCTGCATTCTACTAGATATAAGATAGTGTCCAAGTCTAGGGTCTATAATTTCGTTAAAGGGTCCTTACTAAAATCCTTCAAGTGTTATGTTTATCGCGTGTCGGGCCCGTTTATGGACCATAAAGGTTTTATTCCCAAAAACAGGATGTTGTACATTCACTTTTATGGCGCATATTGCTGCGATTATGATTGCGCAGGGATTTTACTGAATTTAAATAAGCGGATAAGTTTCTAAAATAAAGGCAAAACAAACGGATGCAAAAGAATAGAAATCATGTGAATAAATTTGACTAGAAAATTATTTCGTGTTTATTTGGTGTAAAATAGTAAGGAATGCTGTTAATAAATTATAGAAATAACATTATCTACTTAACTTATGTTTGGATGAAGTAGTTAATAAGTAAGGTTGGTAATAGTTAAATGGTAAGACTAATGGCAAAGTAATATTACATAAATATTTTGAAGATCAGTTCAATGCGTTGACTGAAGAAAACGTATTCACAGCTTAGAAGCGAACTGGGTAAAGCATTTCATTCGATCATATTCTAGATTAAAACAGAAGTATTCTATATGTACCACAACAGGACACTCGTACCAGGCACAACTTCAAATCGTGCACGTACTCGTCGCCGACGTTCTGCGACCACTGCGGCTCGCTGCTCTACGGGCTCCTCCACCAGGGCCTCAAGTGTCAAGGTACTCCGGGCTACGGATCTTCGCTTTAACGCTTCTCTTCATTCGCAGCTCGCTGGTGCCGTCCACGCTATCTTTATCTTACTCTCTAGCCAAATTTTGAAGTGAAACTTCTTTACGCGCGTTGACAGTAAAATTTTAAGGTCGCGTCATGGCAATACCCTCAAGTCATGGAGTAAGACAGATTTTGGTACCTTTGAATCTTGCCAAAGAAGTTTCACTTCTCACACACACGTGTGCTCGACACACACGCTCTTTTTTCTTTCATCTATCAGCTTGTTTTCATTGTTCTTATTTTCCAAAGGCCGCGTACGCCCCCCACAAATGGAACAATTGGACATTTATAGCTCCCACGTTTTGTGACCACTGTGGCTCGATGCTACACGGTCTAGCGCACCAGGGATATAAGTGTGGAGGTACATGACGGTGTTAGAGACGCATACTGGTTCAATGTCGGAGACTTGAACACTGATCGATGTGTAGATGCCCGACACGGCCGCAAAATGTTGACTGCACTGACTTGTTGACTTGACAATAAACAAACCCGTTGTATACCTTTAGATTTTGACATCCGCTTGCACGAAAATCGAGGAAAACAAAGGTGTCTCTACCGTTTCGATATTAAATTGAACTGTCAGAGGCATTGAAGATCCCACTGTTCCGTTGGATAAATTAAAGTACTTTTGTCTTATCGCTTCATATTTCTTGCTTCATTCAATTTTAATTTATTTCATTTAGTTATTTTCCACGATTGTCTTTCGCTCCCGCCTGCGTAATTGATTGTGTTTAATGTTTCTTGATTAACTAACTCCCTTTAGTAGGGGAGCCCAGGATGCTAAATGTGGATTTACTCGAGCGTCACGGGAACCTATTAGAATTGGTAGATTAGACCATAGCGAGAAAAAAAGGTCCTATAATGTTTTCACTTTTAGCGGTGGGGAAGGGTTTTTTGATTTTTTTTAATTTAAAAAAGAAAAAAATTGGCTTGGAAATACTCAAGCGCGTTAGATATTGATATTTTGCATGCTCCAGGACGTCACTGAAAAAAAGTATACGTTAATCTGACGATTTAAGTGGCGATTTAATCGCTATAAAGAAAGGGTAAAAAATTAAAGTAATATTATTCGAGCGCGTCAGATTAATATATGGGGGGGTTAATTACAATATAAGAAGTCCCCATTTCGCTAATCTGACGATTCGAGCTCAACCTTAGGGAATTATGGATTATTCAAATTTTCCAGCGGGGCCCCTGAGCGCACCCACCAACCATAACTGCTCATATTGACTAGAGGTACTAATGAATAGCTAAGGTACCGTCCCTTATAGTAATCTGACGCGCTCGAGTAAATCCCAAAATCCCCTCTTGGGCTCCCCTACTACTTTGTTACGCTTGCATCTGCTATTTGACAAGTATAATCTTATTAAAGTATCAGACGTTATAGATTTACATTAAACCAATGAATTCTGATACGATAGAATTAATTGATTATCATTTTAACTGTTCATATTGAAAAATTAACTAATGACAATTTTTGAGAAGATTTTTAATACTTGTCAAATAGCAATTGCAAGATAGCATATTCTTGCACGCTTTAACTTTAGATAAGCTTTAATATCCACTTTAATATACTTTGCACTGAATATGTCACTAATCCTGTCCAAGTATTTAGTAATGGGCAGCATTGTAATGGTTCGTGATAATTTATGCGCCGACAGCCGAGCGCATAGTGCTAGTTCGAATGCATGTGCATGATAGCATTTTACGTGATCTTGATTTATTTTACGGGGAATTACAACGGCTTTAAGCCTTTAGGGTGAAAGCCTTTAATCGATTTTTAATCGCGTTTTATTAAATATTAAAAGTATATGTTTCAGATGATCAGTTTTAAAAAGTAGTAATATAATACGTAATGTAAATTCTTTAATTTCTTTAGTTGAATACTTGTGTTTAAAGAAACACAGAAGACACTAATCATGTTAAATAATATCATGATCCATCATAACAATACGCTTAAAAGTGTCTTCATAAGATTATGCTTTACTTTTTATCATATAGTTCCACTGTCGTATTGGAATAAAATGATTATCCTTTATCATTGGACATTATCAAGGTTTCAGGGAACTATTGGCTAAGACTCTATGCTAATATATTTTCATATCATCTTCATTATTATGCCTCGTTCTAGTAAATAATAATAATGATATGTTAATTTATTTTTTCTGTTACCTACTATTTATAATTTACAATGCTATTGTGTGTGTTTTGTGGAATTGGAATAAATGGTTTCTTTCTTTCTAATAAAATACTATATTTTATACAATCTTAATTCAAACTTGTTAGATTACAAGCCAAGAAAACAATTTACTTCAGATTTTTCATTAGATCGCTAATGGTATAAAAACTATTTAATTCAAGGAACGAAAGCTTTTTCACTATAATAACACTTTGGCACTTTCACATAGAAACGCATCATTAGCAAATGCACTGCACTAAAAGCTAGTTTTTTGTATAAAGTAAATCACCTCGAATGACCCAGATATTTTCTATTTTAATGTTACATATGAGGTTTTTGAAAAGGTATTGTTTCGTCGTAAATAATTGATTAATAGAAATACTAAACTAATATTGGAATGTTATATTTTTTCATTATTTGATTCACACTCAAAATCTTTTATATGTTTCTTCGTTAGGATTTTTTCCACGTTTTTAACGCGTGGACTTATACAATTAATAATCCTGTCTGCCATTTTTATAGTACATATTATATCTATTACTTTGTGGTAGAAATTCATTGGGATTTAAGAGAATATTGTCATAAGCAGAAGTGAAGGCATATTCAATTAACGAGCAAAAGTATTTCCATATGACAGTTTAAATTCCATTTTGCAACATACTTTTATTTTATTGTACTACTTCCATGCCACTAAAAGCTTCAAGTTCACTTTCAAGCTTCGTTACAGCACCCTTCTGAATTCCAACAATATACCACACAAATTATCTTAATACTAAACAACAATAAAACAACAGCATGCGACATGAACGTGCACAAGCGGTGCGAGGAGTCGGTGCCGAACCTCTGCGGCTGCGACCATACGGAGCGGCGCGGGCGCATACAGCTCACCGTGTCGTGTGTCGGCAACAAGCTCACTGTAGTCGGTGAGTTACGTAGATTAGAATGATATGTAATAAAAAATATATACAAAGAAAAAATATAGAGTCAATATTAACACACGCCTAGTTTAGGTAATCTGAATAGTAAGAATGTATTTACCAGTTTTTTGCTTGCAAATTCAATATAATATTTTTATATCCCCACATTTCATTGAGGTGGTTTGAGTAATCAGAATCAACCGAAATGATTTAGAGAGTATGGATCAATTGGAAATATTGTCTAAGTATCACAAAATAAAGACTAGGACTAGAAACTTTTTTTGTTTTACCATAAATAAAAAGTTAAATGTCGAAAATAAAAAGTTTAAATATCTGTACCGTACCGTATTTATTGTAGGTAGCTTTTTCTTATGAAAATTTCTTGATTCTCTCGTTGCCTATTTTATCCTTAAGATTTTGCAAAGTACAATATCAACATACTATTATATCAAACTAATAACATTCGGGCACGCTTCCCAATATACGCAACCTTAATCACACCATTCTTGACATTGAAGACGGTACACTTAACCCGTCACGCGTCCACAGTGAAGCAGGGCCGCAACCTGATACCGATGGACCCGAACGGCCTGTCCGATCCCTACGTGAAGCTCAAACTGATCCCGGACTCGGACAATGTCAAGAAAAAAACCAAGAC
>CAJQZM010041767.1:8488-19672 GCA_907164665.1 Colias nastes | reverse complement strand
CACATCTCGACAACCTCGTGCGCCAGATCCAGATATTTGAGCCGTTTATCTGACTCGGCCTTAACAAGATTGTCGTCATGTGGAATAGTGATGTCTACCAAGAAAATCCTAGAAGTTGCTAGGTCCATCACCACAATATCAGGTCTATTCGCAAGAATAGTCCTGTCTGTGATGATGGGCCGATCCCAGTACAATTTGGCACGGTTATTTTCCAGGACTGGCTCCGGCGCGTACTTGTAGTAAGGCACTTTTCCGTCAAGAAGGCCATACTTCAGAGCGAGCTCTTGGTGGATAATCCTGGCCGCTAGGTTGTGCCTGTGCAAGTACTCAGAGTTGGCAAGCATGGAACAACCGGAAGTAACATGTCGGAGAGTTTCTCCAGGACGGTGACACATACGACATAAGTCCTGGGTCCCGTCCTTTATGATGTACTTCCGATAATTGTTCGTCTTAACCACCTGATCCTGTATCGCACAGACAAAACCCTCGGTTTCCCCAAAGAGGTCACCGAAACGCAGCCAGTGCACGGAGGACAAGAAATCTACGTGAGGTTCATGTAGACTCCTGTGAAACCTACCGTGTAGCTCTTTCTCTTTCCATATGACCTCCCTGTCGGAAATGCTGAGCACCGTCGGCTTTTGCCAGTCCTGTTTGGCCAGGGATAGGGGAGTGAGTCCTTTGTCACATTCTATGACTTCAGCATGGATTGCATGACCAACCTTTGAGAGGAAATAGTCTCGGAGTTTGCATATCTCACGATTATGCAGCGATTGGGCACTTAACATGCCACGACCACCACACTTTCGAGGGATATACAGCCTCATCACTGACGATTTCGGGTGATGCAACCGATGCAGAGTCATAGTTGTGCGGACTTTCCGATCCAGGGCGTTCAGTTCGGTCTGAGTCCACTTGAGTACGCCAAATGTGTACAGGAGAACGGGCATGACCCAGGTATTGAACGCTCGTATCTTGTTCACGCCCGACAAATAGCTGTTAAAGACTTTTGTCATGCGTTCACAAAACACTTCGACAACATCCTGTTTCACACCCGTCCCCTCCACACATATATTCTGTGACATACCCAAGTACCGGTAAGTTTCAGCTTCTGTAAGTGCCCTAAGATGGGCCGCGCCAGATGGTGTTATGTCATCAGACGCGGTTACTTTACCCCGCTCCACATGTAGAACCGCACACTTATCCACCCCAAGTTCCATGCCAATGGAGCTGCTAAAATCACACGTGATATTTAGCAGCTCCGTTAACCTGGATCTATTAGGGGCAAATAATTTGAGATCATCCATGTATAGTTATTAACGAAAAACTAAAATTATATTCTTCTTTTCGTCGAAGGAATGAGCATTATCTATCGTTCAAACAAACAAACTCTTCAGCTTTATAATATTAGTATAGATTTTAATGATTGACAATTTTTTCTTTAGTCAAAATATATTGATTTTACAATCTATCTTAGAATTTTATTTCATTTTCTTTCTTACTTTTAAGTTATATATTTATAAATAATTTTTAATAATTCCAGATACCAAATAGACCGCGGAGTGATCGTGATCCCGAAGTCGGTGACGAAGAGTCGCATCGCTAGCAACTTCGCCGTTTTCGACTTTAAGCTGTCTGAAGAAGACTTACAACTTATTAACTCTTTCGATTGCAATGGACGATTCGTGCCTATGGCTGCGTGAGTTTAAAATAAATAAATAAATATTTCACGACAATTTTCACACACGGCACGATCTGATCCCATACTAAGCTTTCGCTTGTGTTATGGAAACCAGATGGTTGATAAACATACATATATAATTTTTAAATAAATACTTATATATAGATAATTAACACCCAGACACAGAGCAAACATCTATGTTCATCACACAAATATTTGCCCCGGGTGGGAATTGAACCCACGACCTCTGGCTTGAAAGGCAGGGCCACTACCAACCAAGCCAACCGGTCAGTCAAATAATTATCATATCAGTATAAATGATTATTATCATGTTATTTTGATTTTTAACACGCTCATATTAGCTTCACCTGTATATTTGTATGTAACCGACTCATTTGACTCGATTTTGACCCACTTCAAACGGACAGATTTAATTCAAACTTTGTACACTTATCAAGGATCGGTGACAATACAAAAATTTCATGATCTTTAAGCGTATTTTTTAGGTTTTTAAACTATATTTGTTTTCATAAAGAATTGTGTTGATAATTTTCATTTTTATTTATTCAATTATATTTTTCGTGATAAATGCCCCTATGTATGTATGTACTTAAAAGTTTGAGTTTGCTCTGTACTATTATCACAAATATCATCAGAATAAGCCCAATTATTTAGGTTCGAGAGCATAACAGACAAACAGAATTACTTTTCAAACTTAACTCATATTAACAAAAAGAAAATTAAAATGCTGAATACTATCTGACAACTTCTCCTTAATAAATTTAAGGAAATTTTTCACGTATATATAACATTTTAATTTAAAATCAAAATCATAAATTTATTTTAAAATTAATTTTTTATTTTCAGATCCCTCGGCCACAAGTACCATCCATTTGAAAATGATGAATTCTAAGCTGTGCCTCAAGATATGATGTATTTACTTGTAACCAATATTAATGTTTATATCATACGAAATATATATTGTTAAACGTTTTCTGTGTTTTACTTTTTACCTTTTTTCTGTATTTTTCTTAAGACTAAGAGACTTTTTTATTTGTTCTTCAATTGTCAGCAATCTGAGCTACTTCACACTAACACACGTTTTTAATTTTTAAACTTTGAAAATAGACTTTATTTTTATGAAAGTTACGATGTTAGGAGTTCATATAGAAAAAATTAACTGTATTTGTGAAGATGCAAATTATCCATAAAAATTACATCAATTCTAATAATAAAATATCGAATTACCAGTTACCAGACAGACATTAATACCCTAGGGTAGGGTGCATTTTGATAGAATTATTAAAAGGTTATCTTATCAGCTTCGGCTGATCCTATTTCTATTCTTATTTTCATTATAAACCATTAGTCATAAAGAATGCAGAGTCACTCATATTTATTAAAATTTTGGTTAGCGGTTCATTTATGCAGCAAAAACAAAGACATTAAATTGTCGGCTAGGCATCGGTAATCAAGTATTTCATGTATCATCACTACATAGTATAAAATATAAACATGAGCTGTACATTTCAACGTGCGCTTTTGTAAAGAGTGTATGCATGTTCGCCAAAATGGAATACTACTACTACTACAAAAAAAAACGCGAGGATCTTCGCACACACGGCCTCCGTTAGGAGGCCGTGTGGGGAATGTTGTTCAGGACGATTCGTCCTCTTCAACAGGTATCTGGCGCCGCCCGTGAATACGGGCGGGTCATTGTGAGGACGAATCGTCCTGTTTATGTATTTGGGGCACAGTATAGGAGACTGTGCCCGACTTTGTAACTTTTAACCTTTTCGCATTTTGCGAAGACTCGACCGACCTGTGTTTGGTTTTACGAGCCCGGCTTAAGGTTGTGCTTAAGCCGGGGACGGACAGGGAACCCGGGAGCGACACAAAACCGATGGGTGTGGAAGGAGGCGCCAACTGCGCGTAGGAGTGGGCGTGGGAGTGGCTGGGTACGTTGTGTACCGACTGTGTAGGAGTTATGCAGGGTGAGGCGACAGACGGCGCGATAGAGTGCGCCGTCGTAGGCGGGTCTTGCGGGGGCGGAGGCGTTGTAATGGATTGCGCTGTTTGCGCGTGGGAGTGGATTGTGTGGGGAGGCACGTTGTGTGCCGGTAGTGGAGGGGGCGCACAAAGTGCGTGGGCGGTAGGTGGCGCTGGAAGCGCAGTGTGTGGTGCCGGCACTGTTTGCAATGCCGGTGGTGAGGACGGCGTGTTCGCCTTAGGAGAGGGGGGTGGTAACAGGTCGCGCGGATTTGGGCGACGCGACCCGGGAATAGCGCGGTGCGGAGCAATCTCTCGGAGGTGATCATGAGAGGAAGCGTCCGCCCGCGAGAACATATTTTGGGATAGACGAAGGATAAATTCGTCCAATGTTTCTACGCCGAGATCGCTACGTATTAGCTCGTTTCTCACATACCTCGGCGCACCGACGATAGCGCGTAATGCGAGTGACTGCCGCGCACGCATTCTGCGGCGCAGGCTTTCACACACATACACATACCAGGCGGGCGCAGCGTACGTGAGGAGCGGCCGTAGGTAGGTTTTGTAAACACTTACCTTTATACGTAGCGGGAGTTCGGAGTATAACACTCGACGAAGTATTGCGTGGGCGGCTTTGCACTTGTTGATTACCTGCTTCACGTGGCTGTTAAAGCGAAGCCGGCAATCAATAGTTACACCTAGGTAAAGGACCGTGTTGGACCATGGGATCTGCTCACCAGCCAGAGTGAGTTGGTGGGAGGGATTCAAACCACCGAACCGAATCACCTGTGTCTTTCGCGCGTTGACAGATATCCGCCAACGATCGAAATACGCAGGCAACTCATCAAGCCAGCGTTGCGCCTCAACCATCGCATGCGTTGTGTTCAACGATGCGGCGATTAAAGCTACATCGTCGGCATACAGCGCGAGGATTTGATTAGAGTTTGGCGCGGGGGAAGGGAAGTCATCTGTGTAGGCGGAGTAAAGCGCGGGCGATAAACAGCTGCCCTGCGGGACACCCGCCTGCACAGAGTGGTTTCGGGATATGGCGGGGGACACGAAAACGTGAAAGGAGCGGTCCGTGAGGAAGGAGTGCAATATCCTCACGAGCCGCGCGGGGCACTGGGTAGTGGTAAGGATCTTATATATTATAAGACCCTCGTGCCAGACGCCTTTTCGATATCTAGGAATATTGCGACCGCTCTCTCATTCCTGTTCAAGGCGGAGCTGACATGGTGCAATACTCTAGATACCTGAAGGGTGGTACTGTGTGCCGAGCGAAAGCCGAATTGCTCAGCGCGCGGCGACACGTACGGACGCAGCATAGGCAGCAGTAGTGACTCGAACACTTTGGAGACTGTGCTCAACAAGGTGATGGGTCGATAACTGCCCGCTAAGGAGGCATTCTTGCCGGGTTTCGATCATTATTACGCGACCGGTTTTCCACACTGAAGGGAAATGGCCGGCGCGTAATATACCGTTAAACAGCCGCGACAAAGCCGCGACTGTTTTACGGGGGAGGTGGCGCAAGGATTCATTCGTCACGCCGTCCTCACCGGGCGCTTTGCGCAACTTTGTACGCGAAATCGCACGGCGGACGGCGGACGGGGAGGTGAAGAATACTTCCTCAGCGGGCGGTATCGGTGATGCTAGAAGACCTGATAGGTGTTCGTTCACCACTGCTGCGTGGGCGGCGTTCGACGGCGTTAGGGGGTTCGGCTGAAAAACTTGTGCCAGATGTTCGGCGAACAAGTCAGCACGACCCTGAGGGGCGTATATATAATTACCCGCGGAATCGGTGAGTGGGCGCGCGGGGGCGGTTGAGGATTTAAGCCTGCGACAGAGGTTGTGGAGCGAGGGCCACTACTACAGATCGCGCGGCGAGTGTTTGGCTTTGACCTTCGGGTGGAGGGGATTACTGCGCAACGCACACAATACTTTTCCCCGACCCGCACCCCGCTAATTGCCCGTTGATACCCAATTTCTGATTTCTGCGCAATAACGGTCAAAGCCAAACTCTCGCCGCGCGATCTGTACCTACTAACGCTTGTAAAACGCCGTGCTAAGCGCTCTGCATGTACGCTACCAACTTTTATGCTCTTATATCGTTCTAGATAGGTCACCTGGTGATTCAAATGACCCATATTTTTTTCAACACGGGCCTGTAGTCTAATTCATTCACCTATTGGTTTTTTAACAAAAGTAACATGTCCTAAGTAAAGGTAAGGGTAAAACAAAAAATAAAACAAACTTTTGAAACATACATCAGTTTAATCGAGTATAAAATTAATTTACAAAATACAAACTCGGCGTACACACAATAAATAACAAATAAACATCACTTTATAAACTTACAAAAATTATATTTAAAATAATTTAAATACAGCTGCTTTCGTATGCGAAAAACATTATAACCTATTATTATATTAACTAGTGTTGTCAAAAGTAAAAATTAATAAGAAAAAGACATTTTTAAATCAATTTTACATCAAAAAATACTGGTAACAATTTTGTAAAACGCCAAAAACGTATAATGGTTAGAAAATTAAAATGGCCGACAAAAATTATCACTAAAAATATACATGGTTCCCAATATACAAGAGAAATAAATAATAATTTATATATTTAGTCTAACACTAGTTAAATAAAATCTTTGAAGACAGTTTATCAAACATAATATACAAAAAAAGCAGCATTTTGTGTTAAACATCAATTATTATATCTAAAATCATTCCGTCCTTTTCTATCATATCTTTATACCGAAATGATAGAAAGAGACGATACGATATTTGCTAATTTAAAACATTTCGTTATGAATCGTGCCATCTTGCTCATGTATTATTAGATGACCTGCACTAGAGAGAGACAGCACGACTGTATAGGCCTCAATTGCTCTAAATTAAGCGCTTTTTACACCTTCCGATACGATTTGTCTCTTCAATATCGGATGATGTAAATAACGTTATAAATTATATAAATGACGAGATATAAAACTTGCGTTAGCGAAGAAAAGGCATGAGTATTTTAAATAAAAAGATCAACAATTTTTTCGAGATTAATGTAGAAACAAAAAAATACCGGTTAATTCCATCCTTAATAACAAAGTCAGTCAAAAGCCAGTAATATTTAAATTATTATGTTTTAAATAGCATTAAATGCAATTTACAACTATTTGTTAAAAGTTGAAGAAAATATAGTTCAAACTGTAAACACGCCTTTGCTTCGCTTTCGCGTACATAGTAGAAGTATCTAAAATATGCACATTTAATTAATTGTGATATAACCCAGTAGCTACCTAAACGCATTTCATGCTTGACGATAAAAAGCAGTTTATTAACCACGATACGACACGACACGACGCACGACGTATTGTCTTAGATAGTTTTAGAGAATCGAGTATTTTTGAAGTGAAACTTCTTTAGGCGCGTTGAGAGTAAAATTTCATGGTCGCGTCATGGCAATACAGTCACGTCATGGAGTAAGGTGACGAAGTTTCACTTCTGACACGTGTGCTGGACACACACGCTCTTTTTTAAGAACAAAAAAAAGTGTGAGTTTTCATTGAAATCCGCTATAGTATAGGACTACAAAGATTGGATAAAATATTGATACCAATATTATAAATGCGAAAATATGTTTATTTGTCCGTCTTGTACAAAACATTAAAGCGACAAACTCGCGTTATTTATTTAAATGTTCCTTCATTTGTTGGCTATATTTATTATTGTACTTGTAAATGCTAGAGAGTACTATGTAGTTGAAAAAAAAATGCAAATACCTTGTCTTTAAAATTGAATATCCAAAAAACTAATAAAAAAAGAGGATCAAATAAAACACACCTACAAATTCAACCAAATGCACAAATAAAATGCACTTTACACTCTACGTAAAAATGTCGTGGCCGTGTCGTGTCGCACCCGAAACACCTTAACCTACGATAAATATTAAAAATACAGTCTACGATATACAAACGACATATCACCGTCTTCCCATCACTCGAGTCGCATCACATTTGAGCAATCCAAAAATATATTGCTTTATTATAATAATAAACATTAAAAAAGGTGTAACCCCTTATATATATACAAAGACAAGGAGGGGGGATAAGTTTATTAAAACTACTTTTTTTTCTTCTAATGACATTTTACAGCACAGATATAAACATTTAAATGTCAAAACTTTAAACAGTATACAAACAGTTATGACGAAATATTTTTTGTGTATGTTACGCTTCTAAAGTTATTATTATGCTATTATATTTTTTATTATAATGAGTCCTTACTTAAAAATGGTTAACTTTTAGTGATGATGAAATATTTTGTAACCAAAATCTTTATTAGCGGATATTAAAAGTCTATACCTATAATGATTCTACACTATTAAAGATACTAAGTGGATATGGATACAACATTAAAAAACCAAATGAAAATGTTAATTTTATTTTGACGTGACAACGTCTTATAATTCGATAGATGTTGTATGTAGAAGTTGTCTCGTCAATAACTTGTTAAATCAATATAGGTATTATATAGGTATACAGTAAATGCTTCGTTCGCAAATGTCGATTTATGAACAGTAGCTTCAGTTTATTTTTTTTAATCAAGGGGATGAAAAACACTTCCGGTCGAATCGTATTCGAATTTTCATAAGCGAATTGTTATTAAATACATATATACAGAAAAAAAAAGACGGGTTGCACTCCGGGAGTGCCGGCAGAAGTGAAAACTTGATTATTAACGTTCAGCATGTTTGATATTTTGGAATGGTATCCGTCTTACGCATGGAATATAAAAGCTAAAAAAAAAAAAAGTCCATCTTACGCTTTTTCGATCAGGGTCACGTGTCCTGACGCGAGTTTAAGATTTTATACCCAACGCCGCTAAAGAAGTTTTCACTTCAATAAAAATGCGTTCTTAGGTTTCAGTCTTTCACTAGGATTCATAAAAGCATTTTCATAATATATTTTTTATTATTTTACATTTATTCGATGAAAAACTTCCAAAAAAAATTAACTTCATTTGTATTCTGTATATACATGTTATAAAAAAATATGATTTTGGATTGCAATATTGTTTTTTACGAAAGGTACTTTATCTAAAAAAAGATAGAGACAGCATGCGTGTGTATTTATAATGATATGTCATTAAATTGATTATTTGAAATGCGACGAAAATCTTAAAAAAACACTGGATTTATTTAAATAAATTGAGCTGTGTACTATTCATAGAGGATCCAAAGTAAGATCGACATAAGAAAAACTAATTATTGTTACACAAACTCTTTATTTTTCCCCTTGAAAGTTCGTACATTTGGCAAAAAAAGTCAGTGAGATGAAAATATTATTTTTTATAACCACGACCATATTTTTATTGAAACTGAGCTATGAATTCAGAAACATATTTTCATACAAGAAAGTCGACCTTACTTTTTATCTTAGAATAAAAATCTAAATTAAAAAGAAGCACGGTGTACATTGGTGAGATATATCATAACACTAGCATGACGGTCGCGGTTTTGACACGTCAAATTCTGACAGTTGTCAGAATATTGCTGACAGTTGTCAAAATATTCCCGGCAGTTTTCAGAATTCGATTAGAATCGTGACGTACGCTATAGGAACATTAATTTTCTTTCATACAAAATGAATATATGACGGTGCATTTACATCAAACGAGCGAATGCTCATTCTAACCCAACTATGTCAAATTAATTTTAATGTAAACAGGCGTAGAGCATTCTTTCGTTGTTCTTATTGCGTTCGAAAAGATTCTATGCAATGTTCTAATACTGAACAACACTGAATACGAGTTTTCATTTACACTACAAGAACACGAAAGAATGCTCTTGCTCTAGCTCTATGTTCGTTTGATGTAAATGCACCGTAACAAAAATGGCTGATATTACCGAGTATTATCGTTAAATAAAATATCGAAACGAAGTGATATTACTTTAGATGCAATAAGTTTTCCGCCAACAATCTCTAAATGCATTATATTTTTAAACTCAAATTTCCAACATCCTCGCACCATATTTACAAAACCGTTCATAACGCACTACTACAATAAACAATAACATAAAAAGCTTAAAAAATTCCGAATATATTTTCATCCAAGATCAAATCAATAATTCAAAAAACAACCACTAACTATATATATATTTTTCCAGTACACAACACAAAATTGACTAAACTACATGACATACTGCATATACACATAAAAAATGTTCGATTTTTTCGTATGTTTAGCACTCGATCCCCCCGTACATAGCGCGAGTGTCCCACGCGTGGGTCTAGGTTCATTCCCGTCGGTGGCAGGCATTAAACTACTCCCCTTTTAATCTCTTACTGAACTCCTCTTGCTGTAACTCCCTCCATTCTTTTTTCGCCTTCATGCGTTTCAATTGGCCGTCCCTGTAAAGAGATAAAAATATATTACATACCATTTTTTGTTACACATAGATTTTTTTGCAAGCAACAAGCAGATTTTCGGCGGTATGGCGACCATTTGGAATCGTCCGAAAAGTATGGCATGGTGATTTTCGTAAATGGCTGCTCGACGATGGTTACCTGTGCAAAAGTTAGCCTAGTACAAATGGTTGAATTGTTTTTTTTAAATCAACACATTCGCGTCGGTATGGCGGGCTGTAAGTCACACCGGAAAAGTATGGCATGACACTACCGCCTACTTCTTTTTTATGGGCTATCGGTAAATTCTAAAATTTTTGTGTTACAAATTGTTTGACTTCGCTATTTTTCCGACGAGTTCGACTAACGCCCACGCGACTAAGCCGCCGGTACCAGCGTTCACACCATCGTTTTTCTTTTTGTCATTGCGTACTAAGACCCCTGTAGAATCGCCATCCTGTTACAAATGACTCGAAATTTTGTGTCAATATCTCCCGGTCTAGTATGTAGTTTAATTGTTAAATTTTGTATTTGTTGATTGTTGTTATTATTTGTATTGTTATAATATTTGTTGAAGTGTTTAATTTGTGTGTAAATGTTGTAACTTTATATTGTTAATTCAAAATGGCTCCAGTGTTAAAACATGGTCGAGGCAAGCCTTTGACTTCTCAAACTAAAGAATTAAACTTTAAATGTCGTTTCTTTTTCAGGTTAGTAAATTTTTCATTTTAGTAACATTGTTAATGTAAAAGTTATACGTATGTTAAATGTGCAAATATTAAAATAAAGTCTCATCTTTTTCAGAGGAGAAACACATATAGTTTAATTTAAAATCCCTTATATATATAAAATAAAAACTAAAAATAAAATGTTGTTTTATTTTATTTGCTGACCATACACTACTACAAACGCAAAAATTTCTCCAAGCTAATTTACCTGTAGTATTATGTACATGTTGTAGGTAGTGTGCTTTTTTTCGGAAGTGTGTGTTAGTGGTAGTGTTAATGTTCGTGTGCTTGTTAGCGGTAGTGTCAAAGTTAGTGTGCGTGTTAGCTGTAGTGTCAATGTTAGTGTTCGTGTTAGCGGTAGTGTCAATGTTAGTGTTCGTGTTAGC
>CAJQZM010041766.1:152453-169452 GCA_907164665.1 Colias nastes | reverse complement strand
AGAGATAGACATATACCATCACGGACTTTTCTGTAGACCTTTTCAATATGTACAATACTTAGTACATTATTTTGATAAAACTCGTAGGGTTCAGCCTGCGTTTGCAATGTAAGCGGAAAAAATGTAATTATTTACGACATCACATTAGAAACCTCAAAAATAACAGTACTTCTCCACTATTTAATGGATATTATTATACATATAAACCTTCCTCTTGAATCACTCTATCTATTAAAAAAATACCGCATCAAAATCCGTTGCGTAGTTTCAAAGATTTAAGCATACAAAGGGACATAGGGACAGAGAAAGCGACTTTGTTTTATACTATGTAGTGATGTTTGTTACTCTTTCACGCCAATACTACTGAACCGATTACAATGAAATTTGGTATGTAGGTAGCTGAAGACCCAGAATAAGATATAGGCTATCCCGGAAATCTCACAGGAACGGGAACTATGCGGGCGAAGAAGTAGATTTATTCTACACTTTCTTTACTAGAATCAATCTTCAATTCATGATCATAATTTCAACACAGCAGTTCACACAAACAGTAGGTACTTAAAATCGAATGGTCCGCATCAGAAAACAAACGTTGAGACACAGGATCGGCACATCAAACAAAGAATGGCAGAAGCACTTATTATAATGGAGTGTGAATTACTATTGCACACTTTAGATAAGTTAAAAGCACGCGATGTTCAAAGGAAACGTTTTTTTATTGAATTTATTGCAAGATCTGTGAAACCGATGTAGTATGTACTACAAGTGGTTACCTATTCTTATTAAGTTACTTATCGGATTCCAGTCGGCGTTTGTATTTTTGTATTGGCGCAGTTCATACGCCGTAGTATATTTCCTGTATATAAATTATAATATTATGTAGCGTATAGTAGAGAATAATATAGTAGAGAATCTACTGGTTCATCTTATGTACATGTCGCAGTCATCTGGTTGAATCTGTTATTTCATAGAATGGGATAATCCTCATAATAATGTAATTTAGTAGTAAAAGAATACACGCAAATTCGTATTCATAAAATGTTAATTTTGAAATCACAAATCGAGGAAACCGCTTTTTCTCATCCTATGACAATATTAGTTTAATTTTCGTCGTTATAATAAATTTCACACGAGAATAGCATACACCTTCGCATTGTCTTGTAAGAACTGAATTTATGCGTCTTTTTACATGTCCAACAAGCGATATAACCTTATAGAACTATTCTTGCGTGTAACAAACGAGATTCAAATATTTATTGAATGTCGATCGTTAAGCCGTGATTGAGAGAGCGAAGCAAATTGGTTATTCTTTGAAAATAAAAATTTTAATTAGCCAGCGTTTCTGTGTTAATATTGGCCCACGCGATTTGCTGGAATATGTGTAACTGCGTATCGAATTAAAGCGGTTTGTATACGAAGCTTTGAATCGTACGTTTACCTACCAACAGCTATAATGCATAATAATATAATTGTTATTGTATCTCTGTATCTAGGAATAGGAATTAAGAATTGTATAGTGTAGTACTTTACTTTACCTACTTTCTAATTACAGTTTGCATCAAACTTCGTTTTAAACACATTTCTAACTACTAACATGTAGAATGTATGTACATTCTTACTCCGACCTAAAAATTATATCCCTACATAAATAATTAATTATTAATTACTCTCTATTTAAGAATGGCAACAACTTGCGGACATACAAAAAAGCACCGTTTTGGAAGTCACTTAATATTGCACTCAGAATATTATTATAAAAGACCGACGCCCGCTCATGCACAACCACCTTAAGTTCATATTAAAATTTGTTTACCGATCTTCATTTCATGATTGGCGTTGTCACTGTGGGTGTAAAATATTATATCCGATTAAAGCGAAAAATCATGTCTCAATTTCGAGCGACTAGTAAATAGTTTATAGACAGCTGTACTGTGATTGAGTAAATCACGGTAATAAAATAAATAAGACGCCTTCGCGTGTTGTATGTCAAAGCTCGTTAGTTTTTGACCTGGTAGTTTTTTGGTTTTTGATTGGTTATGAAATTGGAGACTATATTCATAGATAATAGTAGTAAAGAAAACTTAGGATTTATTGTATAGTTATGCAAATTATGATAAAAATATATATAGTTATTCCTGTACCTAACTAAAAATCTAACCTAGAATATTTTGCGAGCTTTTCTTACATTTAGCGTGTTAAATACATATTATTTAATATAATTTATTGTACAATATTGATAGAGGAGTATGTAATTTCAAAAATTCTCTACATGTACTGTGATGAGTCAGAAAGGCGCCGACACTGAGTTGCCGACATCGTATTAAACGAGAATTATGTTTTGTGTCTTGTGTCCTATGCTTTATAGGATTACTGTAGGGCTGCCACCACGAAGAATTAACTATTTTTTAACAGATCCGGATAACTAAGTAAGGATGTATTTTCTTATTAATAAATTACATAGGTGGCATTAGTTCCATAAAATATTTTTATCATTAATTAATATGCAAAGAAATTTATTAAAACAAATATGAAGTTATAAAATAAAATATAAATATACAGTTAAAGTATAAGCAATAATATAGTCACAAATTGCTGAAAGAGTCACTGTCATATAAATCATAAACTAAACAGAACGTATCCAGAAGTTCAAAAATGAATATCAAATGTTGGTAGACTGGTCAAATAAAATTATGTTATGACAACCCTAACACAATATCCTAATCCCTGGGATACACATCACGAATCAATGACCATACATCAAAGATTAGAGGCAGAGTAAATGTATCAATGCCTTAGAAATCTATCGTGTATATTACATTATTTTAATGTCGGATATTAATGCGTTCAAATGGTCACCTTTCGGTCTAATGGTCCGGTGTTATAGGGAATAATTTCTTGTGTCATCTACACTTATGTTATGAACATTTTTTTTGTTTGTTTAAAAAGGTAAGGCTATTACGGATTGTTTATCTATTAGAAAGCTACGTTATGCCGAAACCAGGTTATATTTTTTCTGTTTTCATCCTGGGAAATCCCAGTTCCCAGTTTTTTATATATTTTTTTATTGGTTGCGACTCGTTAAGTTCTTGTTGTTTGTATTTAAGTATTCAACAATTAATTCCACTAAACTCATTATAATATACAATAGGAAAGAACTTATGTGAATTCAAGCTATTTCTTGATTGAGTAGATAAGTTCTGTCGTGGCTATTGTGATTTTTACTATAAAAATATGGAATCATCTATGGTTGAACCTTCTATGTAACATGAGCAAGTGTATAAATTGAAAAATAATAAAAATATCTAAGCCAAATCTAATAAATGTTAATACGATTATTTCTGATACGTCCGTTTGAAAATGACCAATATTTTACACCACTCAGCCATATAAATTATGTTTATACCAGTTTTTATTAAGTAGTAAACTTTGCAAATAATATCAAAGGGATTATTATTGGGAGCACGTCTTACTTACTACGCGATGCAGATAATTTATTTTAGACTTTAGTATACTATAATTTTTTTTTATAATAATTTGGATGAAGCTGTAATTTGCCCTTTGCAGTTAGTATGTCGAGCCTTGTTTTAGATTATAACGAGTATATATCACTACATAGTATAAAACAAAGTCGCTTTCCCTGTCCCTATGTCCCTTTGTACGCTTAAATCTTTGAAACTACGCAACGGATTTTGATACGGTTTTTTTTAATAGATAGAGTGATTCAAGAGGAAGGTTTATATGTATAATAACATCCATTAAATAGTGGAGAAGTAATGTTATTTTTGAGGTTTCTAATGTGATGTCGTAAAAAATTACATTTTTTCCGCTTACATTGCAAACGCAGGCTGAACCCTACGAGTTTTATCAAAATAATGTACTAAGTATTATACACATTGAAAAGGTCTACAGAAAATTCCGCGATGGTATATGTCTATCTCTTATGGATAACCCACAATAACTTTTTTTTGCCATTTACTTTTTACGACAAATAATGGCTAATTTTCGATGCGATTTTAACCAATACAGCATTAATCCTTAACCAATTAAATACCTTGAATACATTGTTCATTTAATATAGATCTATATGGCCCTTTACACCGTATGATTTATGTGAATATTTTCGAAGATATTACAGATTTAAAAATTGCGGGACGTAGCGTTTGCGGCGGTACCGTTCGGCCGCCCGGCTATCTATTTTATACCCGTGCGAAGCCGGAGCGGGCCGCTATGTTTTTATATATGTTACCGGAAATGTATGAAATCAAGGAATTGTATACAATGCCTAGGAAATGTGTACAATTCCGATACCATTTAGGAAATGTATAAAATATTGTTTAAAAAACTATTTAATGCATGCATATCCTAGGAAATGTATAATATTATCTTACTAATTAACATTTTAAAAATCAACTATCTAACTTTTACCGTAAATATCACAAAATCAACTTATATTTATTCTTATAAAATCAAATTTTCATTTGGCAAGTAATCAGTCCCCTCGTCCCGCTGTCCTCGCGTATATTTGGCGCAGTCGGATTGTATAATCCGCCGTATTACATTACGGCTAGCTGTTTTAATATGCCGAAAATTCGTCTTTTTCCAAAATTCTACAAAAAGACGGTCGCGAGCCGACGGAGCCCCACTTCGTGGGGCTCCTATTTCTGTGTAGTTTTAAAAAACACGAACCTAACCTAACCCACCCCCTTATCCAAACCAAAAATTTCTGATTACGAATTATCGGCATAGTTACTACAAAATGCCGACCGTTTGTTAACGGCCAGATTATATACAATTTGCCTGCGACATATCAATATCTTAAATGTTTTACATTTCCGATAGCTATTTAGGAAATGTATAGATTTCCTAGGAAATGTGTATAAAAAAATTTATTTCACACATTTCCGTGCGATTTTAGGAATTATATACATTTCCTAGGAATTGTATACAATGACGGATTACATACATTTCCGGTAACATATACAACGTTCACAGTTTTTCTGTAGTGTATTTAGTATCAGCATTGCACCCGTGCGAAGCCGGGGCGGGTCGCTAGTAATATATTAAACGATCTTAATATGATGGTTAATTGGTTAGGTACCTACTTGATTAAATGTTAATTGTTCGCACCTAAAATCGTTAAATTGTTATCATACATATTGTGAAAAACTTGAAAAAACTTGAAATATTGAAAACGTGGAAGCTCTAAAATGAGATATAAGGAGGTGTTGATTTGGCTCTACCCTACTACTACTACTTCTCCCCTAATCTTACCAAAATTACTGACCAAAATTTTGTGCTTCTTTTGCGTCTTTTTATCTTATATTATATTCAAAAGCTACGAAGGCAAATACAGTACACCAATTTTAAATTGCACAGTGTGTAAATTAACGCATTATTGATATTTCTGTTCTTATAATCTTCAAAGCGAGTTTTATCGTGTAAATCAATTTAGTTTTCAGTGGATTGTCTCGAGTATTAACACGTCGCATAAATATCAGATATTATGATTTTCTGACCTCAGTTACGACAGGACTCAAAGAAGAAGGATTTATTAGCATACATTTGCCAAGTTTTTTTGCTTTTGAATTATGTTTGAGGGTGAATTTGAGTTGTCTGGTTGCAAGATTTTTGTATTTGAATTATGTTCGAGGGTGAATTTGTGTTGTCTGCTTTTAAGATGTTTTGGTAAATTATAACTTCTTTGGATTAAAGGATAAAATTCTATATTTAGGAGTTCTTGCATTATTCCATATCTAAATCACTTTGCAACTTAATCCACGTTCTTCTTTGCTATGTAAATGTTGGGTTATAAATAAGTTTTCTTTCTTTCGTCTACAAATAAGATCGGGTATAAGTCATACTATACATTAAAAAGCAGTTACAAACCACCGGAATTCAGTGATATGCCATTTATTAAACATCCGTTGAGTATAATGCAGTTACTGTAACGAGGCAGTAATACATTCTGATTTGAGTCGAAATAATTGGTCCCAATTAGCAGTGGCTACTGCATCGGTTGTAAAATGTAACTGATTGGCAAAGCTCTACGATTTATTCCATGAGAATTGGTAGGAATGTGTTTTTATCACAGAGGCTTGGCGTATTTTTACGCGGCGCTAATAATTCTAATAGTTTTGCTTTTCCATGGTATGTGAGTCGAGGTTGAATGGCACCCTAAAATAACATTTATTTTGTTGTACTGTTGACAGCGTTTGTGGTAGTGGTCTATGAAAAGATTAGTTTGGTAAACTTTGATTAGGAAATCTTTCCTACTAAATCTTTCCTTTTTAGTACAGAAATGGAGTCGTCCACTGCTGGACAAATGCATAGAGGGCCAGAATATAGCAAGGGATCTAAAGAAGTGCCTTATCAATTACTTTCTTTATCACATCTATCTTAATGATGATGCTAAGAGCTGTTAGCAGCTACTATATATTATTCTAGTTCAAAAAAAAGACGTGTGGCACTCGGGGACTGCCGCGGTAAAGCTATTGCATGCTATGCCTTCAAGCCACACCTCCGCGCCCGTCGGAGTGGGGAGCGTGAGGTTTTTTCGTTACGGAATTTCTGGATTCGGTCCCCGCGCTCAAGGCCCGCGATAGAAGCTATGCAATAGCTTTAAAAAGTTATATTATCTTTTACCGACACCTATTAGGTAAGTACTTAATACTAATTTTGGCTTGTTATTGTTTTTGTATCCATACCTCCCGTGGAACAACATTCCGAGTTATGTTATGACTAAAAATCCGAACAAACATACCTCGGCGTATAGCAAAGCATCCAACGTTTGGTGCAAGCCTCAATGGGCATCAATGGCCAATGTTTAACCAACAACACAATATGTTTATACAGACAGTTCCCGAAATTCAAAGGGGACCGTGTCTTACCAATATTTGGTCATACCTTTGGCAAACAATTGTATGGAGAGATGTAAAACATTTGTCCAGTCACCTTGCAGGATCTATATCCTGTTTACCCTCGATAAGGGTTTTAGTAAACAATTAAGGAATGTTAACATGAACCTTATTTTTAGGAGCATTGAATCTTATTTTTAAACAATTAGAGACCATTCTTAGAAGTCTTGACCGTATTATTGCTTTTAATGACCGGGAAATTTAAAGAAGATCTGTGCTAAGTGGTAGCATAGAGAAAGTAATTTATTGCAGTCTCGCCGGAAAATATCGTAACCCATCCTTCCTGTATCACCAATTAAGATAATTTTACACAAAAATACGAATGGTTTTTATTACTTACCATCCAATAGTGCGGTGGCGTATTAATTTTATAGCAAATAAACTTTGTATAAATAATTTATGATCCGTTAATTTCTTATTTATCTAACTAATTTTTTGATAGGTGGCCTATAACAACATATCACTGTATATAGATCATAGACATATTATGTTAAGAATTATGTTCAATTTCTAATTATATTTTTCCCTTATTGCACGCCTCATAAATCTAGCGTTGCCCGTAGAGGTGGTTAGTGTTCTATTTTTGCCTTAGAAAAATCATTTATTGGTTTTAAGGATGAAAAACAATAGCCTTTTTTACATTTGTTTGATTTTATTAAATTAGTTTACCATCATACCATGTAAACATTATTACTCCCATAATTAAGAGAGATGATTGATGATAATTCGTAAGTTTATGTTGCAAAGCGTGCCAAAGAAATATAGAAATACATACAAACTTACAATATGTATATAGAATGTAGGTATGTATTTACCTGATTTTAAATGAATGTTTAGAATTTCATCATAATATATCTATAGAATCAGAAATAATTGAGATAATAACTTCATTATATTTTGAATTAATTGTGCTATAATCGAATCGATACAAATCTTTCCTAACAACGATCGTTTTAGAAAATAAATTTTAAACTAATAACTCCGCATTGCTTATACAGATAAATATACAACAATTTGGCAATACTCCTAGTTTTGTTTACATGTGTTGAGATAATTGCTTCGAATTATGTAAACGTATTTTGTATGAAAATAAACATTCCATTAATTGACCATACAAATAAAATTAAGGGTTTATTTATAGTATTAGCATAAAGCATAGAGTCTAGACATAAACCCTCTTATCTTTTTAATATGACGAATACGTTTGATATGTTTAGTTACTGATTAAATTAATATTTATTTATATCATATTTATGAAAATAATCTAAGGAATTTTATCGATGTATTGAAATAATTATAATCTTTATCGTATAGATTTGCACATTTCCAACTATTGTGATCATAAACAATGGATTATGTTTGGTGGAAAATTCTGCTTATAATTTAGTATCGATATAATATATGGTATTTTACAAATTGCTTAAACAGTGTTTACTGTTTATCTATACTAATATTATAAAGCTGAAGAGTTTGTTTGTTTGAACGCGCTAATCCCAGGAACTACTGGTCCGATTTGAAAAATTTTTTCGGTGTTAGATAGCGCTCTATTTTTTCACCTTTTATCTATAAAACCTATAAAAAAACAATGTGTAACTCCTTACATACAAACATAAACATAAACGCTAGGTAATTATTATACTTTTAAATTAAATAATTTAATCAAGTATTGGTATACACTATACATATTTGATTAAGTACAATACGTACATAAATCAATCATAGTATTTTCTAGTGTTTGATTTTACGCGAGTATTATACATTTAGAATTAATTAAAGACTTTTTAACGGATTTTAAACGCGATTTATTCATTATATTATTTTCCCGACGTTTCGAACACTTTACAGCGAGCGTGGTCACGGGGAGACCCCATTTAATTTCTGAATCAATCAATCAATCACACGACAACCCGTGTGATTGTTTTGTAAGGAATAATAAGAAAATCGGTAGTGGAAGTGACCTCACCCATTACCTAGGTTATGACATTGACATTGAGCAGTCGTTATTGGAAGATGGAACCAGATAACACCAGTTAGCACCTATCGCCTGGCCCGAGATCTAACGAAATCAAGATTCGGGAACCATGGGACTGCATATTCATTACTTTAGTACCTAATGTTTGTATGGAATGTTTCAGTAGGTACCAAGACTTGGTGGGAATTCATAGCTTGTTAGGTATAATTCTCGTTAAAATTCAGTTTTCAGTACTACGAGATTGAACTATTTACAGGAAGGTCATTGACCTTTATCAAACAATATAATATCGTCGAATGTCATTTGAAAATGACGATTTAGTGAGAAGCCCTTTCGCTCAATCCATCCTATATTTTATTTGGACGTGTAGGTGTATGTCCCACGTAGTTGTATGGCCCACGATATCACCACTATTTCAAGTAGATACTTATTTTATTTATGCGCGAATTATAAATTTAAAAATTAATTGTTTTCGTATATAACAAAAGAATAAATGTTACATCGCAATTAGTTGTTTAGAAAATCACAACAGACTTTAATTATCCGTAGAATCGACACTTCGATTAAGAGGTCTTTCTGCTCAAATATGTGAGATCCATTGTATTAAGGGCCGATTTTTCAATGCTTGGATAAAACTTATTCGTCGAATAATGTATAAAATTACCATTTTAAAAACGTATTCTAATTGCCCGTATTTGACAGTTTACGTGACATTTTAATATTATCGTGTAATACTTTATTGGACGGATAAGTTTTATCCAAGCATTGAAAAATCGGCCCTTAGATTCCTAACACGCCAATATGCCAATATGCCAATAATTTACTTAAGAGGCGTATTACAAAATAGAAACAGTAGTTATCATGATGCGAATTGCGCATTGCGATAATTTTATTATGTTCGTATTCATTTTTTTAAACAGATTATTTACATTCGTATCTGATTTGCGATACAAATTTAAATACAAATAAATACTTTGTATATAAAACTAGGCTTATCCAGTTTTCAATGGACTCTAGATTGTGTTACTATTTTAACAAATACAAATGGAGATACACACACATAATTATACAGCGCCTACACTTGATTAATTTATTGATTTATTAATTAAACATATGAAAACCAATTATAGGCGCTGATTACAGACGAAAAGTGGTTATTCAGATGTATCAAGAAATAACTCATTCTTTCGCCTGAACTTGTCTTTATATTTAGTGTTAAAAATTAGTTGATCTTTGGAAATTCCTGGATTTACATATAAAATGTATAATAATAATAAGGATAGTTTACTATATTATGTACCTAATAACTATAAGTAAATATAGTTAAAAATCAAGTATGGAGAGATAATTTTTGTTTTACATACCTGTTTGTGATAAAATACAGATACATAATATTATCTCAAATATTTTAAGGAAACAGCATCGTTAACATTAATAACGATTATAATGTGTGATGAAGTTATAATTTTATATTTTCTATACTCCCAGGAAGTATCGTGAAGTACTAATCGCATAAAACCATATAATGTGGGAATATGGATTGCAAACAAAGTTGGCTAACATACTGACATGATAATTAATTTCTATGATTAATTATGACCACCTGTATGTACATGATGGATTGATTTGAAAATTGCAATTATTTGTCTGTATTATTGAAGAGATTTAAGCGCCATCTATACATATTTTCAATATTTTATTAAGTTTTCCTTGTTTGTATTGCCTTGTTTTTGCTCACCCACTTTTTGTTTTGTTTATTTCCTATATTTTAAGGGTTGCCTGGTAGAGATCGCTACCTAGCGATAAGGCCGCCTTGCTGAGTAAACTAGCGGTTT
This sequence comes from Colias nastes, assembly GCA_907164665.1. NCBI lineage: Eukaryota > Metazoa > Arthropoda > Insecta > Lepidoptera > Pieridae > Colias > Colias nastes. Next base: position 158,731 of record CAJQZM010041766.1, on the reverse strand, counting down.
CACTCGCATTGCTCCACTCCTGTTGGTCTTAGTGTGATGATATAATATAACCTATAGCCTTCCTCGATAAATGGGCTATCTAACACGGAAATAATTTTTTCAAATCGGACCAGTAGTTCCTGAGATTAGCGCGTTCAAATAAACAAACAAACTCTTCAGCTTTATAATATTATATAGTATAGATGTATTGTATGCTTTTATATTTGTATTTTTATAGCCATACAGAGTTCCATTAATTCATATATTTTATCTAACGCGGTAATTAATGAACAAAAGTATTGAGAAATAAGTGTATTGAGTTTTTACTGTATTGTAAATTGAAAGAAATGTCACTGTTAATGGTGATATGTGATCTTGATAGTGTGTAGAACATTTTTTCTTACGCTATGTTAATGTTTCTTTGACCTCATAATTCAGTTGATAAGTAATGGGGCGTTTTGAAATTTATGTTTACGTGTTATTCGTTTCTTTATTAACTTTAAATTTAATGTTATTGAAGAAATGCTAGCGACAGTTACGTATAGTTATTGTAGATACTTCTATTGTATTGTAATCTTTCTATTTAACGTAATATCTGTGGTAATATTGAGGAAACTAAAAAAACTTTACTAAACTAACAGAAAATGTAACCTTTTATTCATAAACATGAAGAGGATAATCTGCTATTTTCTTCAAGCTAGGTATACTTATTGGTAAATTTTGGCTTGTGGCTAAATTGGAATCCACGACTGAAATTTGCCCAACATCACAATAACAATTAATCTATCTCCTTAATACAACTTAAAAGGTTTAAATAATTTTTGGACCACTTTTCCTTAACTTCTAAGGATTTCTAGGGAAAAAAATGCATCAATAAATTTTGCTGGCCGTAGTAGGTGTAAAAGTAATAAATAAATGAGTTATGTGGTGCAGCCCGTAGTGTAGAGGTCAATGCTATTGCCATTGTTACAAGTACAGTGCAATAATATTATGTCGTGGATTACAATACTAAATTTCTACTGTTGTATTAAGTTATTTGAACTGAAATCCTAATGCTCTATCTTTGAGAATATATTTAAGCATACACAGGATTTTGGAAAGAGCCATAGGTGTCGACGAATTCCCACGGTCTGGAGAGCAATTTTATTTTTATTTTATTTATTAAGGTCATCCAACACATGTCACTACAATACTTATATCATCTAAGGTTAATGTTAAAATTAAAGATTTTGACAATTGTGACAAACAATAATAATTATAGAATAACACATCATGATAGATAATTAAATTTGAGTCAAGCTACAAAAAGAGAGACGAAGCAGAATGATCAGCAATGATCTATAGATAAAACTTCATTATATTCCATCGAGCCATTTTCAGTAGCACATGGCGTGGTTGCTTTGACTATAATATTAGAATGTGTTCAATAATTATTTTCAAACTTACTTTTGTATGAAATAAAGCTTGTATGGAAAAATCGCAAGTGAAGCCGCTTTCTGAAGCTAGTTTTATATAACTTAGATGATTTATTTTGTCACATTATTCCATAACAGCCCAAGTAACACCTGTTATCTTAATCGACGAATTTTATTATTTATTTGATGTCTCCTATGATTAGACTGTGACCCTTGAATAAATCACATTTTAAATCCGTTGTAATGTGTTTAATTTAAAAGCGATTTTAATAATATATTCCGTTTATTTACATACAAATTGGACCAAATTGTGGTGACGTAAATGATAGATGAAGCCTAACACAATTTAGAGATATGGTTATGATATTGTATACCTAATTATGATAATTTTGATGAGGAAGAGCCATTTCGCAGCATTCTATTTATTTTGCTGGTTTATTTTTAATATAAAATAGGACCACTGCTAGATTATTATTTTGTTTTCAACCAACAGTTATTAATGAGGAATATATTATGTTATGAATAAATTATTATTAACTAGCTTTCCGCCGGCGGCTTCGCCCGCGTTTTCAAAGAAAAACCCGCATAGTTCCCGTTCCCGTGGGATTTCCTGGATAAAACCTAGCCTATGTTGCTCAGTGAAGCTTTCTAATGGTGAAAGAATTTTTGAAATCGGTCCAGTAGTTTATGCGTGAAAACCATACATACATACATACATAATTACAAACCTTTCCTCTTTATAATATTAGTATATTATTAATTAAATAATTTAATTTAATTTGGCTCTCTATATTCTTTATCTTCGGAGTTTTCTTGGAAATCATCATTGAGAAATATTTCTTTGTCACATACGTTACTTTTTCTTTGTTATTGTTATTGCCACTGAGCTATCTAGATAAGGAATCTCAATTTTTATAATACGTAAGTGAATCTTTAAAACACTACTCAAAGAGGATAGAGCCTTTTGGGGGGACCAGTTATTATATTTATCTAGCGATACCGCTAGATATTTATAATAACTACTGGAATTTTGATGAGAAAATACAAACTCGGAATTTTTGCGCAAAATAAAGTACATAATGAGCGAATAGATCATGTGTTATTTCAGCTTCATTTGTTATTCGAACGACTATCAGTTTAACGAATAGGTGTAAAATGAAGAAAATTTCGAGCAATTAAATTTAAAATTTAATCTCTACATTTTATACGTGATGCATTTTAATCTATAACAGGTTAAAACGCATCAATTAAGGCATTGACCTTGCTTGGAAATAGTTTTCTTTAGACTTGAATATTGAAATGATATGATAATATACCGTCTCGCATTGTCATGTTGTAAATTACCAGTCAAATGACTAAAACAATTAACTGTGGGTGGCCTTTATACTAATAGATTATCCAAATGATACTTATATATTAGATAATGTTATATTTGGTACACCGTTTTATCGTACCTATTTCTCAGCTTTTTATACTATATTTTGAATTGATTTCTTTATGTTTTTCTTGGGTGCTTTAGTTGGAATTATTGTAGATATGCAATGCATGGCGTACTTGTACATATTTTGTATTTTTGATATCTTACATAGCCAGTATTCATCGACTTGGTTTGATTTTGATTTTTTACAGTGGATCAAATTTTCAGGATACAATATTCAGATAATAATACATTTTTAAAATCTTATTAATAATTATATCCTTATAATAATTATAATGGAAATTTATATTTCTGCTATAATTGAAGTAATAACAGGTTTAATTATATTAGTCGCTTTACTAATTTACTTTCGTCACACTGTAGAGCAAATTTTTAAATGTATTTTTCCACTCTATTTGGACGTAATTAAAATGTATTTTTGAGGATATTATATCAAAATCAATTAATTTATTTCTTATTGAATATAATCTACTACATTAGTAAATTATATTTCTAAATAATGTTTCGAGGTTCTCTTAATATAAAAATTTGCTAATCTCACTCTAACCTAATTTTAAACGAATTTATTTTGCAATATAATATTTATAGAATATCAAAACTGTTAAATATTAACTAAGCCTACTTATTTGAATATAAATTAAGACGTCATGCGGTTAATCGACATTACGCATATAGAATTACACAGAAATAAATTATATGCCTATAAAACTTACCATTTTAATTGCCATAAGCAAAAGTAAATTTATCCAATGATTTGAATAACTCATACATAAAGTTTGAGGTGGGCACTTCCGTTCTGTGACAATTCATAAATTCACTTTTTATTACACGACATAGTATCACTTATTTTTTTTTTAATTTACACAGATAATTTCAAACGAAGAACATTCGAATTTCGTTAGGCGCGCGAGCGTTTTCCCGCCATCAGTCAACTGACAGTTCTTTTTTTCACACGTCAAGTTTTGTTCACAGCCTGCGCAAGACTGCCACATGTGACATGACTGGGAACAAGATTTGAACGCATTGCATTCGCGTGTAGACTTAATTCTACATACCTACGTAATTTCGCTTTTAGCTTTTCACAATGTTTGTAGAGTGCAGTCCATGTAGAATTTAGATTATTTTTTTAATCAAAATTATGATCTAATTAAAAAACCTATCTAACGTTGTGATTTAAAAAAAAAACTGCATTCGAAGATATTAACTGAGAATAACAAATAATTACAGCAATTTCGAGAATATAAACATTAACTAGCTGGTGCGTTGTGCGCGGGCTGCAAGCAGCCCGCGAGCCCCTTTTGCCCCTGGGTTGAAGCAATAGGGCAGTCATTTGAAAATGCATCAAAATTCCCCGTCAATTTGTTATTATTTGCCAACAGAGATTCCACAGTCAATCGGAAGTGCTTATAAATTCCCAATTCAAATATTTTTTTATTCTGGAATGCTGTCGACCTTCGAGGGTGCGTGGTGCGCGGGCTGCAAGCAGCCCGCGAGCCCCTTTTGCCCCTGGGTTGAAGCAATAGGGCAGTCATTTGAAAATGCATTCGAATTTCCTGTCCATTTGTTACATCTCCTAACAGCGATTCTACAGTCAGTCGGTAATGCTTATAAATTCCCCATTCAAGTATTTTCCACTTCGGGAGGCTGTACACCTTCGAGGGTGCGTGGTGCGCGAGCTGCAAGCAGCTCGCGGCTCATCCCAGGGCAGAAATCTTCAGTCATTTGAAAATGCATTCGAATTTCCTGTCCATTTGTTACATCTGCTAACAGCGATTCTACAGTCAGTCGAAACTGCTTAAAACTCAAAACTCAAACTCAAACATTTATTTATTCAATTAGACTTCTTGGAGAAGCACTTTTGAAACGTCAATACATATTTTTACATTTATAAACTACTTATTCAAATATTGGTTAAATTTTTGAAACGTGATCCCGAATTTCATTTATTTGAGGTGTCTAATCAATAGCGGTGACTTTTCATAATAAACTGTTCAAGACAATAAATGTGTGAAGATGTATAAAACATATTGAAAACTTCAAGTCTTTTTTATAGTAGCGTCGTTTAAAATCAAATTGATTATGCTTTCGGCACTAAAAATATCTAAGTGAAAGCCAGGACTACAGTCAAAGGGTGTATCGAATAAGATATCGTTACACTATAAAAATAACTACTTTAAAAAAATCGACTTCAAAAACGGAAACGTAAAAAAATAATTAATTACCACATATTATTTAGTTGTATTATTCACTATATAGGTTTGAAGTCGGTGCCAAGCACTAAGCACTTATTAAACTACGCTATTTTTTGATACAAGAACTACGATTATTTCGATACAAGAACTACCTAACTACTTGCAATTCAAATTTTACATTATACGCAATACAAAAAATTGGCTATTTTCAATACAAAAACTACACTACTCTTGGTGTAAGTCCTACGCTTATAATGCCGGCACTACACATAGGCCAACGCGTTGGCAAGCGCGTTGGCACATGCACTTGTCCAATGTGTAGAACGGGCGTTCGCGCGCTGGTGGTAGGTATTTGAACGTTGGCCAGCGCGCTTGCGAGCTTGCCGCGCGGTGTCGGAAACATCAAAGGACACTTGTCGCAAGCTTGGCGCACCATCCACACATTGGCCGCGCGATCAGTTTGACTGTAGCAGCGATCAGGAGTGCACGTTTTTTTCTTGCGGCGAATTAACACCTAACTTGACAAAATGGCGAACAATATGAGTAACGAGGAAACATTTAAATTTATTGAGCTCTATCAGAGTTAAAACTGCCTGTGGAACCCAAAAAATAAGTACCATAAAAATAAAAATGTTGTATGTATTAAAAGTGCCAAATAAATAAGGTTCTTGGACATGCCGTTTTCCTCACAATGTTTTACTTCACAAAGAGCATCCTACTTTAATATTATTTTAATATTATAAATGTGAAAGTGTGTTTATTTCTTTGTTTGTTACATCCATTTTGAATCCGTCCGCACATTGGCTCGAACCAAACCATACTGAACGACCTCCCAATGTGTGGATTACTCACAAGCGCGTTTGCAAGCGCACCGCCAGCGCGCTGGCGAATGCGCTGGCCTATGTGTAGAGGCGACATAAAGCGTGAACGATTGGCTCATTCACTCAATAAATGTGTGAAGATGTGTATATTATTACGTATTGGAAACTTCAGTCTTTTTAGTAGCTTCGTTTAAAATCAAATTCATTATGCTTTCGGCACTAAAAATAAGAACCTACTTTTCCGTTTTTGAAGTCGGTTTTTTTTAACGTAGTTTTAATAGTTTTTATCCTACGTAGTTTTTTTGTTTGAGTGGGAATCGCCCTAAAGTAGCTTCTGTTCAAGAGTTTACACGCTCGTCGCTTCGCTCCTCGCTACCTATTTGAATATTTATGCCGGCCGCTGACGTGACTTGCTCGCTTCGCTCGCTTGGCT
>CAJQZM010041766.1:131139-152443 GCA_907164665.1 Colias nastes | reverse complement strand
AAAAGTTAACCTAACTCGCTCGTCGCTTCGCTCCTCGCTACTTCTTTCAATATTTACGCCGGCCGCTGCCGCGACTCGCTCGCTTCGCTCGCTTGACTCGTGCGGTAGTTCAAAAGTTAACCTAACACGCTCGTCGCTTCGCTCCTCGCTACCTATTTGAATATTTACGCCAGCCGCTGCCGTGATTCGCTCGCTTCGCTCGCTTGGCTCGTGCGGTAGTTCAAAAGTTAATAAATATTTTCTACTCCGGGAGGCTGTCGACCTTCGAGGTTGCGCGGTGCGCGGGCAGCAAGCAGCCCGCGGCGCCACCTTTTGCCGTTGCTATTCAATCACCCTTCCTACTATGGAAATTTCCATACAAAATTTTCGAAAAAAAAATTTCGCTTTTTACCAAAAAATTTTATATGCCTGGAAGCGGACCAGGTTTTGAAGTATTTTTTACTTCGGCGACCCCCACCTACCTGTCACAGATTCAGAGAACCGTTGAATTTCGTGATGTATGGAAAATGGAAACCAGGGGTCGAAGTGAGATTCTGAGTATGCAGTTTTGTAAATCTGGCCGATCAAAGCACAGAAGTCAATTTTCAGACCGATCGTAAAGTAACCGGCGCCACCATCTTGCTTTGAAAAATTGGCCATTTTTAAAAAAAAAATGGCGTCCAATTTGAAATTTCTCCATTGCCCTGGTAGCACCCCATCTTCTTGATCATTTTTTAGTTCTACACCCCCCACCTATCTGGCGCCGTTTCGGAGAGCCGTCGAATTTCGCGTTGTATGAAACTCGGAAACCAGCGGTGGAAACTCGATTATGAGTATGCCAACTTAATGTGCGGCTCGATTAAAGCCCCTGTGCCAAGTTTCAGCGCGATCGGACCAGCGATGGCCGTTTTAGAATTTGTATGGCGGCGGCCATTTTTTCCGCCATTTTGAATTTTTTTCACTATCTGTAGTAATTGCTCGAGGTCTACTCCAAGTTTAGTTCGAGCACCCCAGATGTAGCTGCTACCGTTTGCGCGGGCCGTTGACCGTCTTCGAGAGATGAGGGAAAGTTTAAGATTTCGTATTTTTCTGGATATCCTGGGAGCTGGGCGAGTACGAATGCATCATTGGTGTATTTCTCCGTTGCGCCACCTCGTCTAAATTTACGTTTTTATGTTTGCGCCAAAAATGGAAAAATTCCAAAATCGAGCGTCCCACTATGGCTCCCTGGTAGCGTCCCAGGGTGGTGATCATTTTTAGTTCCGGGACCCCCCACCCAACTCTCACCGTTTTCGCGGGCCGTTGGATTTTACGTTGTATGAAAGTTGGAAACTGGGGCCCGGAGCCACTCGAACGGGGCACCGATCGATTCGCCGGCTCGAACAGAGCACGTGTGCCAAATTTGAGACGTAAGGATTCATAAACGGCGATTTTGGCAAAGTACGGCGGCCATCTTGTTTTCGCGAAAATCCCCATTTTTCCACCCCCCCTGGTAGTCGCCACCAGTTCTGAGCATTTTTTGTTCAGACACCCCCCCTCCAGGTATCACCGTTTTTGCGCACCTCCAGGGGTCCACTCGGTTTTCGAAGATGATCGAGATCGCTATATTTTTCCTCTGGTCACTCGGCGCACCTCTACATGATCACGTCGAAATCCCCCCCACTTTCCGCGTAGTTTCCGAGAAAACCGATGTCAGTCAGTGAGTGAGTGAGTGGTAGTGTAGCTTTATATATTATAAATAATAGTGCAATAAAATTGACGTCTGTATCCATTATAAAATAATTATCTGTAATTAGAATAGTTGATGATTTTCGGTCTCTACGTTAAATAGTGCACTGAGAAAAATTTGCTTTAGCAAAGTACCAATTTAGCTCGGCTAAAAATTATTCTGCTGTATTCAATCAAGACATATTTAAAATGTGCATTAAAGCTTTGCAAGTATTATACAAGCAAGTATTGCTAAAATATATTCTTGGCTATTATTAAAAAAGTACATATTTATTTCAAAATTACCAACTCGGTCAATATTACCTTTACCGAATTAGGTTCAAAATAGACAAGCTTACGTTATTATTTAATGATAAGTAAGTTATTTAATTTTAGACTTAACCATAGTTGGTTACTATTTACACAGAGTTCGGTTAAAAATAAACAAGCTTACATTATCATTGAATGACAAGTAAATCATTTAAATTTAGACATAATGTTATTTGGCTAAAATTAAATCACTTGCTATGAAGCATATAACCGTGTTTCTTACTTAAAAACAAACAAGTAACTTATCTATTGGTACATAAGCACAGCTCGGCAATTAACAATGGAGCGAATACTATTTTTGACCGAGTAACTTGATAAAAATTAAACAAGGAATTGGCTGCGTAGCCTGCAAAGTCGGCCATTTCTATCAAATCATAGTCGAGTGACGAACGTGTCTGTTGAAGCGCCGCCTCAGCACCTACAAGGCAGATTCAAATTTACATTAAAAACAATAACTTTTCATCATCTAACAGATATTAGATATCAGAATTTTAGTCAAACTATTATAGAAGAGCAAGATGCAGAAGACAAACTATAATGGCTCAAAAACTCCTCTGAGCCATGGACAGCCCTAGAACTAAAGTGGCAAGAAACTACAGAGACGAGGCTAATTGCTGCAAAAGAGTTAACCATAGCTCCAATACCTCAATACAATGAATATGCTGCTCTTAAAAAACCCAAAGGATATCTTCTGGTGAGTTCAGTTTTTTAGAATTTTTTGTCTGCTTTAGTTTAATTACTTTTGTATACCTACTTACTTACGTTTTTTTTTATTTGTTTACAGCTAGAAAAAAATTTTGAAAACCAAAGGACAATATACCGAAATCACTGAAAGCTTCCCCACAATCAAACCAAAAATATATTTGAATTAGTAAGTTACTTCTGATCAGGCATCATATTGTCATATACCTATTACTTTAATATGTAAATTACATAAGGTAGGTACGATATAGTTCCGATATGATATCTACATAGGGAGCGTTCAAGTAATACGTAACGCAATTTGGGGGGAGGGGGGGGTCTCGTAAAACGTTACGATGCGTTACAGGGGCGGAGGGGGTCTTTCTTACAACACGTTACGTAACATTGTTTTCTTTTTTTTTATAAAAAATTAGGGAATTAAAACTCCAAAATAGGCAACCCTTTTCATTTACGTTTTACGGGGAATCCCTTGATTGTATTTGTCTGGTCGTCATTTTTGATTTGTTCTCGTAAGTTGGCAAACCTTTTTGTTTATATTTCACCGGGAATCCCTAGATTGTATTATATACATCATTTATTGTTGTTCTCGTTGTCAGTATTTGTTAGTGATGATGATTATAAACAAAATACGCAGGTGTTGCGGATTAAAAACCTCTTGTTTATTTAGTATTATTACTGTAATCGTACGGGAGCTAGCAACGTTAAAAAAAAAGTCATTTTAGTATAGTTGGTTCTTTGATATGCTGTTCCTCTTGATATTTCGGTTATAGTCCGGGCTGTCTGGCTGGCCGCAGTGGTTGCATTTATTAGTGCGCATCTTATCTGCACAGGAAAATATCCTTAATTTAAAGTCATTTTTTAACGCGTAATTTTTAATCTTTTGCCTTTAGATAGATCCATCAGACATAAATTTTTTATTGCAAGACGTTTTTTTCGTTGTTAAATAGGTGCCAGACGCAATTTTTTATTAAAATAATTAAAATGTCATCGAAATAAGTGAAATTCTATCAAGATGAGTCCGCTTAAAAGGTAAGTAATAACTTTATTATTTATATTACATTATCCTTTTTTAATACTTATATTGAATAATTAGTAAACTAATATTTTTAATAGATGGTTTCATATTTATTACACTTTTGGGTATAAATATGAATTTGATGATATTTGTATTTTCTAGTGTTTGATTTTACGCGAGTATTATACATTTAGAAATTAAAGACTCGGGAATATAATATAATGAATAAAACGCGTTTAAAATCCGTTAAAAAGTCTTTAATTTCTTGATGATATCTGGTTTTTATCAAGTTTACATTAACGTCCTATTTGAGGTTCGTTGGGAAAAGAAGGCACCATGGTAGATTGTTGCAAAAAAATTGTAAATAGTAAAATGAATATTATATATAGTATAAGTTACACAGTGATTACTTATCCTTCACGGGGACTCATCTTGATAGAATTTCACTTATTTCGATGACATTTTAATTATTTTAAATAAAAAATTGCGTCTGGCACCTATTTAACAACGAAAAAAACGTCTTGCAATAAAAAATGTATGTCTGATGGATCTATCTAAAGGCAAAAGATTAAAAATTACGCGTTAAAAAATGACTTTAAATTAAGGATATTTTCCTGTGCAGATAAGATGCGCACTAATAAACGCAACCACTGCGACCAGCCAGACAGCCCGGACTCTAACCGAAATAGCAAGAGGAACAGCATATCAAAGAACCAACTATACTAAAATGCTCACTTGTCAACGTTGCTACCTCCTATACGATAAAGGCAATTAAAACTATAGGTACCAAGGATAAAATCTGTAACATTTTGCGACTTTAGGGTAAAAATGGTCACTTGAGTGTTACGTAACGTTTAGAGGGTGGGGGGGGGGTACAGAAAAACGTTATGGTGCGTTACAAGGGGAGGAGGGGGGGTCAAAAATCTACAAAAATTGCGTTACGTAATACTTGAACGCTCCCATATCTACACATCAAATTTGTAACGAGGTTCAACCAGAACATTTTATAATAGAAAACGAACAATATGTAAAGAGCTTATTGTACTTTAATTTTTTTTGGTGCAAAAAATGTTTAAGTTTTAGAGCATTTATGATCATTTTCCCGACGACGAATGTGAATTATGTTTCAATGAGATTAAATTCAAATGTTTAAAAAAATGACGGTTTTACTTGTTGGGTTGTAATAAAATTATTAGATCAAAAAGATTACTTATTCTCCTAGCTTATACTATAGTTTTTGCCTAAACTTTTGACTTATCAAATACATTTATAAGTACAATTTAGGTGTAGTAACTTGCTTACATTACCATAATGGTTGTTTGTTTTTATGTAAACAAACCTAAACCACTTTCATTAGAGAACAAACTCCAACATCGCGAAATAAAATCAGCTGTTCCGTAGATTTTGGCAGAGTAGATAATTCCACTTTTGTATATGAAACAGCTGATATTTCTTTTACGATGTTGGATTTGGTCCTATACCTAATTAAAGTTGTTCAAGTTCGTAGTCTGAGTCATTCCTTAAAAGTTTGCTCATGATTTATATTTCACCCTGTTATTGTGAAAATTAAAACACAGAACTCCAGTATCGTTTCTTGACATTGTGAATTGTGTACTATTTTAAAAGTAGTAGTATTTAAGTGTAAGTAGTAGATATGTTACTTGAAATGATTGTATCGTGTACTGAATAAAGCTAATTTCATAAATGTGCATAATTTTCTTTCAGTTTCTTCTAAGTTTTTGGTGTGTCGGCAAAATTAGTGTTGTTTTCCTACATGAACGTTTCATTGGCTTTTTTTCCGACATGCCAAAATTTTGCCCACTGCATTAATAATGGTACAAATGACAACATATCGAACTAGGTAAATATTTTCAGTATGAGCTGACCTCACATTGTATACAGGGTGTAACAGAAAGGGGGTACACATCTAAGCAGGGCGTGATGTACTGATGAAACTGAACAGTACATCACGCCCTGTTCGGATGTGTATATCCCCTTTCTGTTACACCTTGTATAGGTTTTACGAACATTCACAGGTCAGCTTATACTGAAAATATATAGCTTGATATGTGTCGTTTGAATTATTACTTGCAACAAAGTATTTTAGCTATGGTTACCTAATAAACCCGCCTAAGAATACAAAGTAACTTGGCTAAATATACCAATCTTAATTGACTAGAAAGAACAGAGTATATTTAGTTATAGTTACCCAATGAACACGATTGACAGTACCCAGTAACTTGGCTACGTATACAAATTTTCAATTGAGTAGAAGTAACAAAGTAGATTGGCTGTCCCTACCCAATAAATATGATTAACATTATCGTGTTACTTAGCTAGTTTTACGAAGCAAAATATTTGAACTCACTGAATTACTTTGCTAAAAACAACAGAGCACGTTGGGTATTGTTAACAGAGTAACGCGATTCACTATAGTAAATAGGTTTGTTAAGTTTACTGAGTGAATAGGTTAAAAGCAACAAACCTTTAATACGTATTTTTTGACCACCTTAGTGGGTTTATATTACCAACATACGTTAACAAAGTTGACTTGTATAATTTTAGCAACAAACTTTGCAGGCTCCCTCCGAAGCAAGTTACTCGGTTGTAAATAGCTGCAACTTGTTTATTTATAGCCGTTACGTTTTTTCAGTGTGTGAGAGCTGCCGCCTGCAATATTATTTTAAATTTAAAACAATATTATTCAAACTATCTTGTTTTGTACTCCACGTATATAGAGAAGCGCATGGATCTTTTCATTAAATTTTATTTTATTAATGCTTATATGCTTATGAGTTATGACGTAACCTGAGTTTTGTGGTTAGACTGAAAATATTTTAATTATGTTAAAAATTCATTAGTTCATTGAAAAGTTACATTTGGGGTTGCATTTTTTAGAGGACGCAATTTTGTTTTTTTGATGTGTAGGGGGGGTCAGTGTGAAGCTATCACCAAGTTTGTGGGGTCGCCACCCTTGTCCCACGGCCGCCATCTTGAAAATAGCGGTTGAAATGGTTTTTACGATATATCTCTTAAACTATTTATTTGATAAAAAAAAATTTATAACATTATTTGTTGCAAATTAAATTCTTTACAACTTTGGTCCTGTAACTTTTTGTCGTAGAACTATAAATAAAAAAGTTATAAGCGAGAATGTTCAGAAATTAGAGATCTTAGCTTAGGTTTTACAGCGCTCCAAAGTGAGTACTAATTTTCAGTACTCTGAACTATACAGTATACTTATATTATGTGTGTACTAATAATAATTTGTCATCAGTAATTGTTTTTTTTTTGTTATTATAATATTTTTAATAATTAATTTTGCAATATTATTAATAATTAATCATTGAATCTTTTCCCCACCACCCAGGAAGTAGAGTCTGGAAGCGCGATTTTTTTTTTACGTCGAAAAGCAGGGCTGAAATGTTCTGCAGTGTGCTTCTATTGTTCTGGAGTATGGGAAAAGAGCCAATAGCCAATATATGTACAGTTAAGAGTACTGAAAAAAAGTACTCACTTCAGAGCGCTGTAAAACCTTAGATAATGACGTAATGAAAAAATTTTGTACATAAAAGTTGTTCCTCGAAAAACAATCTACACAAATGGTCTGATATCATTTCTTCGTAAAATGATAAAAAAAGTTTTATTGAAAAATATAAATAGCTCTAATTTCTGAACATTTTCGCTTATAACTTTTTTATTTATAGTTCTACGACGAAAAGTTACTGCACCATAGTTGTATAGAATTTAATTTGCAGCAAATAATTTTAACGATATTTTTTATCAGATAAATAGTTTAAGAGATATATCGTAAAAACCATTTCAACCGCTATTTTTAAGATGGCGGCCGTGGGACAAGGGTGGCAACCCCACAAACTTGGTTTTAGCTTCACACTGACCCCCCCTACATATAAAAAAAACAAAATTGCGTCCTCTAAAAAACGCAAGGTTAGGCCTAAAAAATGTAAAATGTAACATTTCAATGGACTACATATAAATTGTCACAGGAAGGTAAAATAATATTTGTGTCAATACGGCGACGGCATTTTTCTGGACTTTTTCCCTCCTTTATTGTTTAATATTTTGTCTATGAATAAAATAATATGGTACATTGTTGTTACCTATATATATTAATATAGAAGACATTAAAAAAATAATATCTGGGCTCTACTTCGTTATATTCTTTAAATTAACACGTCTATTATACTATGATACGTCATATTATGTTGATTTCGCAGCTGCAGCTCAGAGTGGTAGTAGGTATTTACATTTTTCAGACTTTTCAAAGTAAGTTTGATATTTCCAGAATTACAAAAGTACACCATATCCTATACCATTTGGTCAATTGGGACAAACCACCGGCATCTTATCGTTCAACTCATTTGGTAGTTCAATCAGGTTTGTCTAGAAATATTTGATTTTATCTCAGATATTAAATAAGCCGTGTAAGTACTACGACAGTTGCAAGGACTTGTTTGCAAAATTGAGTCTATGTGATCCCATTAATGTACCTACCGTTTGAGTATTTCAATCAAGAACATCTGGACAATCATATGAAATAAAAATATATAATAATATACATATATATCATCATAATTATTTCCTACCTAAAAAAATTGATGTACCTACTGATTTTCTTATTAATATAAAAATCTTTATTACAGAACACAAACTGTATGTAAGTAAGCAGCTGTGGTCCTTTTTTTCATTTCTAATGGTATTTTTATATATTAAATGATTAATTCAAGTTATGAAAATTGACCTATAAAGCGTACTAGAGCATTTTTTCGTAGCTTTACAGTAAATAATTTAGTGAACTTTGGTAAGTAAACTTTTACAAATCCTTTTTGTATCTAATGTTTTGGCATATTTAATTCACAAGATTTAATGTACAGTTCGTATAACCGTAAATTGCATTAAATACACCGCAGGAAATCTAAGATGCTAGCTTATGCAGTCCTAATCTTATTTTTTCCGGCTATCAACGGAATCCGCTTTATTCAAAGTCTAAGTCCAATTATTTATGGCTTTCCAGTATTTAATGAAAACAACATGGGGGATAATATTGCTTATAGGTTATTTTATACACTTACCGCAATGTAAAATATGTAAATGGAATAAATTTTATAATGTAAGTCCTAGTGGAATAGCAGTGTCGTCATAGTTTGTCTTTTCATATTTACTAATTGATCAGAAACGAGCGAAATTTTACAAATATGAAAAAATTTCTATTAGAAAATCCAGGCTGAATGATAAACATTAAATGTATAAATATGTACTGGTTGGTAATTTCAAATATAACCTATATTAATACTTTACTGACAAATTTTCTTTCCGAAGAAACTTTGTCTAATTTCTGGTGAGTCGAGGATGAATAAAAATATCAATTAAATGTCTATTTATTTTTGCAGACCCTGTACTGTACCTACCTGAGATGTCCTGATTACTACTATCCTAACTGAAACACAGCAAATAATGGCGCTAATAAATTACGTCATTGCGAAAAAATGCCAGTGAGGTATTTGTTATCGTTTTTATTAATAACGTTCTATCAAAATCCAATAGAACACGTAGTCATTGTTTTAAGGTCGATTTACACCAGACGTGTGAACTGTGAATGCTCTATTAATTGCTTTAAGTAGAATCAGACATAGAGAATACTTTAATTGTTCTATGTTCTATGGAACCTCCTAAAATGTTCTAGAAATGTAAACGGCACTAGAGCATGAACAATTCCTTAGAACGTTGCGATATCGGATGGGAGCTCTTTGTCCGTTTTGTTAAAAAATACCTTTATTCCAAACAGAAATAGATTACTCGTGACATTCCCAATTGCACAATAAATAGTTTTACGGTGACTTTCAGTAAATAATCCTGATAAGAGACCTAATATACAAACCTAAAATGAATCCAAGATATATTTCTCATACATTTTTTTTATCATAGATTGTGAAAATTTGCTCGTCGTCAAGTTTTGATTTCATAACAAAAGATTCATATCTCCTGATTTGGAATTTTAGCACATCCGTAAAATCTCTTTGATGATTTTGATTTGTTAACAGAACATGGAAGCGAAATACGAACTATGAACAAAAATATGAATGTTTTCGTTTATAACTTAGATTTTAATTTCAATACAGCCTACAAATCCAATCATTACCTACATACACAAACACATAACTTATCGGACACAACTTAAAAACCTAATAATCATAAAAATAGACCATCCTTTTCACTGCAGGCATCTTTTACCCCATACTTGTATCTCAGTATCTACAAAGTACAAAAAATATTTCTGTTTATATTATATTTCTAGTAACATTTCCACACATACCCTAATAAAAAAATAGTAAAATCTATGGAGAAACTAATTACTTTTTGGTCAGCTTCTCATCACAACATGGTATCCTACTTACACGTATAGGTCAATTTTAAGTTCCTTCTTGACATAGAAATGCATGCCTAAAATTTCAATTTGTGATATATTTTTAGAATATTTTTTTTTCTTTCCTTTCTTTCTTAATCTTGTAGTCTTACCGCGAGCAAAGTGGACAGGGCGCTTGCCATAAGCATAGTAGCGCGTCGGCAAGCGAGGCAGGCGGCCGGCGGACGGGCGCGCGCGAGCCCTTCCCGCCGCCCTCCCAGCCTCTACCACCGTCGCACCGACATTCTGCACCTGGGGGAGAAAGCATTTTAGTATAAAGAAATATTTCAGGACAATTTTCATCCCATCCGACTAGGGCCCTTCCGGCCTCCTCCACTCAAGCGACAGCCCAAGCCGAGGTACGAGATCCCCGTCAAGGGGGGACGCCCTTGCGCATGTCGCTACCAGGGTGAACCTTCAGTTCACCCACGCGTCCGCTTAAGATGTAGAAGCCCTTCTGGCTAACATTGAGAGACACCACAAAAAAAAGAACAATTTTCACACACGGCACGATCTGATCCCATACTAAGCTTTCGCTTGTGTTATGGAAACCAGATGGCTGATAAAGATACATATTATGTAATTTTAAATAAATACTTACATAGATAATTAACACCCAGACACAGAGCAAACATCTATGTTCATCACACAAATATTTGCCCCGGGTGGGAATCGAACCCACGACCTCTGGCTTGGAAGGCAGGGCCACTACCAACCAAGACAACTGGTCAGTGATAACCCGTGTCCCCTAGTGGGGTAAGGGGCAGATGCATTAAGCATACATTTGTTTCACTGATCGATGTTAGGGACAAGTAGGTGATCAGCCTTCTGTGTTCTACCAGATCGAGACATATTTTTTCCTTGTCTCCACTGAGAATTGAACGCAGGAGAGCTAAGCTAAGCTTATTCTAAGCTGGAGTGTGTTTGTTAGCAAGATATAATTAATTGTTATATTGATGTAAATAGGAAACAAAGTATGATGGGTGAAAAAAGGTTAAAATGATAATGATTATAATTTGTTGAAAATTATTGATGTAGATGCATTTTTGTATGTAGTTGCGCTTTCCATCTATGAACAAGTTAATTGTGATTGTTTCTTTGAACAAGCTAATCTCAGGAGCATACCAGCTTTACTTGAGCTAAAATTCGAAGTCAGTGAAAGTGCCTATAAGATAACTCATTGTAGAGATTATCCGGAACAAACAAAAAGACAAAATATTCAACTTATTTGTATAGATACATATTGTAAGAGAAAGTTATGTTTTACTGTCTTGGGAACAACAAGGTACAACTCAATCACTGCTCATTAAGTAAATATCGTTTTAAAATAGTGCATTAAACATTATGAAATTTCCATTAAATAACAGCAATTTAAGTTAATTAAAATGAGTTTATGGCTTAGTTTATTACCTGTACTAAAATGGTTGGGATTAACGCAAGAGAGATATCTAGATTATTTTGCACCTGCAAGTCTCTTAAAGGTCTAAATTATCACAGTATATTAAGTAGAAAATGTTAAGAAAATTCTCTTTGTATTCACATAAAAGCAGTTTTGAAATAAACTTAGCCAAAGAGTGTGTCCCACACTTAATATTCTCACTTCAAAATCGATTGCTTTGGTCTTCAAGGTATTGCGCATAAACCAAGTTCCTTTGTCGTTAATAACTGATGTATTTCAGTATACTGTGCTTCTATATTGTTTTTCTATTTTCGAAAAATTTATATGCGGCTTCTAGGCAAAAATATAAACGAACTTTTTTTCCCTCGAAGTATCATTTACGTCTCTATATCGACAAATTTTCTTGAATAATAACGTAAATTCCCCTTCTATGACGTTGCCCACGGTAATAGATGATAGCGTAATTACGATTTAATGTATTAAATATCTTTAAACACGATCTCTTATCATACCAATAATAAGTAAAAGGAATCGTCAATACTGCTTACTCATTCATGACGTCTTAGTATCCTACAACTAATTCCTTTTTTTATCTAATCTGTTCTTTTTTATCTGTGGCGCCTTCACACCTCCAATTACGTCACTCCGCCGATTAACATAAAAATAAATGCACAGCACTTTCGTACTTTTTCCTATGGCAATAGAAACTTAATTCGCGCGGATGGATTTATGTGTGCAATAAAAATGTTTCAGTA
This sequence comes from Colias nastes, assembly GCA_907164665.1. Classification (NCBI taxonomy): domain Eukaryota; kingdom Metazoa; phylum Arthropoda; class Insecta; order Lepidoptera; family Pieridae; genus Colias; species Colias nastes. The sequence continues at coordinate 140,132 of CAJQZM010041766.1, read as the reverse complement.
GCGTTGCTATCGGTGCAATTATTTCGGCGCCACAGATTATTTATCACTGAAATATTTATATAGTGATTCAATATTTTCTAATGTTCAAAGAAATGTTTAAAGGCGGATGTATTATCGGATTCCGAGGAATGTTATGATTTCAGGATGTTTCTTACTTCTTAAATATATTTTTTATTAAATTTATTGAAAATGAAAACGAATATTTTATATTAATTGTAGTTATTCGATAAATTAAAAGACAGTTAGGATTTCTGCAAGTAGAGTCGGGTCTACAAAAGTAATTTTGTAGGTACCTATTACTTTTTAAACATTATCAATATTCTACCTCATTAAGTAGCATTTTTGTCATGATAAATGAAATAGGACTGGAAAATTGTGAAATATACTTATATATACTGTTATAAAATTGGCAATTGATGAATATCAGTAATAAATAGTTTAAATTCGTCGTAGGTTTTTACCTAAATAAAGATAAAAAGTCACATGTTTTTATCATAAATATTATAAATACATGTAATTGCAGTATTTTGATATTATTTATTAATTTTAGATATTTTGATATATTAAGTATACCTACTTGATTATTCAATTTTAAATATTGTTGTGAAATCTTAAATTACGATGGTATCAAAATATGCAACATAATCTAATAATTTCTAAATAAAGTATCAGGAATAATCCATAATAATCTGGTAGAGATAAACTACGATAACATGGCGCGCCCCTCCAAATTACTGTTTCAATGTGTGTAGTGACATCCTTACGAAGGAGTTTGTATGTAGTTGTACGTATTCGTCTTTAGTAGTACTTTACGTCCAGATTTGTTGGTCAACTAATCATAAGTTGCCGAGCGCCCAAGACAACGCACGTGTCGTTTTCATAGAATACGTCAGTGCAGCGCCATTACTAATAATAATGAGCGATTAGAGCGTGACTAGTCGAGCAACAAATCCGTGGATTTGTTTTTGTTTGACGGCCGTCTCATTACGCACACATGCGTTGTGAATCTTGGTGGTGCATTGTAAATACTTTCACAAATACTTTCAAACGTTTTGAATTTTGGAGGGGCGCGCCATGTTATCGTAGTTTATCTCTAGGTATGTTCGCCATTAACACATCAATATTTCTGAAATTTAACAAATTAAATATTTTTACTTATAAAAATAATTATACTAATATTATAAAGCTGAAGAGTTTGTTTATTTGTTTGAACGCGCTAAACTCAGGAACTACTGGTCCGATTTGAAAAATTATTTCTGTGTTAGATAGCCCATTCATCGAGGAAGGCTATAGGTTATATATTATCACTCTAAGCCGATGTATATCAACTTTGAACAATAGATCAAGACTATCGAATATAATAATTAATATCAATAAAAACGTACATAAAAACACCAGCTTAGACCAACAGGAGCGGAGCACCGCGGGTGAAACCGCGGAGCGCAGCTAGTTATGTTATGTTCCTGCTCAACGAAATCAAATCATAACATAACGCTGTATAAGTAAATAAGTACATCGCAGGCGCAGCAAAATTATTTTCCGTTCCGTTCCGTTCCAGCCTTTTAAGACGTCCACTGCAGGACATAGGCCTCCCCCAAAGATTTCCATAACGACCGATCACCAGCGGCCTGACTCCAGCGGCTCCCCGCCACTTTGATCAGGTCGTCTGTCCACCTCGTTGAAGGCCGTCCCACACTGCGACGTCCTGTACGTGGTCGCCATTCTAGAACCTTTTTGCCCCAACGGCCATCGGTTCTGCGGGCTATATGCCCGGCCCAACGCCACTTCAACGTACTAATACGGTGGGCTATGTCGGTGACTTTAGTTCTTTTGCGGATCTCCTCATTTCTGATTCGATCACGCAAAGAAACCCCGAGCATAGCCCTTTCCATAGCTCGTTGAGCGACGCGGAGCTTGTGCACAATGCCCGCGGTTAGGGACCACGTTTCAGATCCGTATGTCAACACTGGTAACACACACTGCTCGAAGACTTTCGTCTTCAGGCACTGAGGGATTTTGGACGAAAAGATGTTGCGTAGTTTCCCGAACGCTGCCCAGCCGAGTCGGATTCGACGATTGACCTCTTTCCCGAAATTGGACTTACCTAATTGGACGGTTTGTCCCAGGTAAACGTATTCGTCAACAATTTCGAGAATAGAGTTTCCAACTGATACAGGAGTGGGCACAACATGGACATTTGACATGATTTTCGTCTTGTCCATGTTCATGCTAAGGCCCACTTGTTGTGAAACTCTGTAGAGGTCACCGAGCATTGTATTGAGGTCTTCCAGGGATTCTGCCATGACTACGATATCGTCCGCAAATCGAAGGTGAGTGATGTACTCGCCATTAACATTGATGCCAAATCCTTGCCAGTCCAGGAGCTTGAAGACGTCTTCCAAAGCAGCGGTAAACAGTTTCGGAGAAATTACATCTCCTTGTCTGACCCCGCGCTGCAGAGGAATTGCCTTTGTGCAATGCTCCTGAACCCGGACTGACATAGTGGCGTTTTCATACAAGCTTCTCAACACTTCGATATACCGATAGTCAATGCGGCAACGCTGAAGAGACCTCAATACGGCCCAAGTCTCGATCGAATCAAAGGCTTTTTTATAGTCCACAAACGCCAAGCATAATGGCAGATTATACTCCTCCGTCTTCTGTATAATCTGCCGCAGCGTATGAATGTGGTCCATGGTGCTAAAGCCTCTTCGGAAACCGGCTTGTTCGGGAGGCTGGAAGTCATCAAGCCTGCGTTCGAGACGATTCGTGATGACTCTCGAGAACAGCTTATAAACATGGCTCAGCAGTGATATTGGCCTGTAGTTCTTCAACAGGGTTTTGTCTCCCTTTTTGAAGAAGAGGACAACCATACTGCTGCTCCACGCTTTTGGCGCAGTGCCCTCGAGTAAGGTGGAAGTGAATAACCTCTGTAGCATTCTGAGGATTGGTTTGCCACCCGCTCTCAGTAGCTCAGAGGTGATTCCATCCTCACCTGGCGCCTTGTTGTTCTTAAGCTGTTTGAGAGCCATCCTAATCTCGTACAGGCTGATGTCCGGGATATCTTCGGTGAAAAATTATTTTCAATATTGTTCAATATTAATTTGTGTAGGCAATAAAAATCTATTCAAATATATAAAATATACAAAACATTCCACACATTAATCTATCAATTACTATCAACCAATCAGCTTCCAAGAATTATAAAACCGAATACTAATTTTAAATGGACCAATCAGAATAATTACAAGAGTATCAATTATACCGTCTTTTATATGTTCATAATAATTAATATATTCAAGCATTCCTAAGAGGATTAATTTTATTTATAGACGTTTTATGTATTATGTTCTCATAGGTGACGTCAATGTAATTATTAATAATTTTTATGTAGGTTTATATTTTCAAAGTTTATCTTTTGATATGCTATCCAAATTTTCAGGTACGTATTATCATAAAGTTTGACATCAGGATTTATATTTTATGCATTGGTTGTCTTCACTTTAGTTCCCTATCAACAAGTGAGAATGTATAGCTGTTGTAAGGTAACATCATACGAAATATCATTCCAATATCCATAACCACCGAATCATTCTTTTTTTAGATTTTTTCACGCAACCATAATGAAAAGTTAGAACTGTTGCCGATTTTCAGCCATCGGTTTCAGCAGCAAAATCGTTGTTTAAGCAACTAAGAAGCTCTATTTTTTCCGATTTTATATCGCCAGATTTACAGACCTCATGTCTCCCTTTTTGAAGAAGAGGACAACCATACTGCTGCTCCACGCTTTTGGCGCAGTGCCCTCGAGTAAGGTGGAAGTGAATAACCTCTGTAGCATTCTGAGGATTGGTTTGCCACCCGCTCTCAGTAGCTCAGAGGTGATTCCATCCTCACCTGGCGCCTTGTTGTTCTTAAGCTGTTTGAGAGCCATCCTAATCTCGTACAGGCTGATGTCCGGGATATCTTCGGTGAAAAATTATTTTCAATATTGTTCAATATTAATTTGTGTAGGCAATAAAAATCTATTCAAATATATAAAATATACAAAACATTCCACACATTAATCTATCAATTACTATCAACCAATCAGCTTCCAAGAATTATAAAACCGAATACTAATTTTAAATGGACCAATCAGAATAATTACAAGAGTATCAATTATACCGTCTTTTATATGTTCATAATAATTAATATATTCAAGCATTCCTAAGAGGATTAATTTTATTTATAGACGTTTTATGTATTATGTTCTCATAGGTGACGTCAATGTAATTATTAATAATTTTTATGTAGGTTTATATTTTCAAAGTTTATCTTTTGATATGCTATCCAAATTTTCAGGTACGTATTATCATAAAGTTTGACATCAGGATTTATATTTTATGCATTGGTTGTCTTCACTTTAGTTCCCTATCAACAAGTGAGAATGTATAGCTGTTGTAAGGTAACATCATACGAAATATCATTCCAATATCCATAACCACCGAATCATTCTTTTTTTAGATTTTTTCACGCAACCATAATGAAAAGTTAGAACTGTTGCCGATTTTCAGCCATCGGTTTCAGCAGCAAAATCGTTGTTTAAGCAACTAAGAAGCTCTATTTTTTCCGATTTTATATCGCCAGATTTACAGACCTCATGTCTCCCTTTTTGAAGAAGAGGACAACCATACTGCTGCTCCACGCTTTTGGCGCAGTGCCCTCGAGTAAGGTGGAAGTGAATAACCTCTGTAGCATTCTGAGGATTGGTTTGCCACCCGCTCATCGTAGAAGAGACGTTCTATTATAATAATTCAAAAGTTTTATACCACTATTAACGATTTGTTCAGGAATCAGGAATCAGGATCTCATTTTTTATTCATTTGCACATCTGAAATTTATAGTTAAGTAGAGAAATTTATAGTAGAGTATAATATAATACGACTCGAACAGTTAACAGTTAATATTCCACAAAGACACTGAACAATAACGATTTACAAACAACGTCGCAGACTCCCACTAGTGCGCTATAAATTAGCAAAATCCCGGATACTTAGTGAATGAATAATTCATTGCCGGTTTATCACATCGCTTTGAACTTGCGATAAATTGTCAGATCATTCAGTTTATATCTGCGAGATCTCGTTATTGGCGCCTTCCGATGATCTACATAGCTAATGTGCTATGATAAACGTAATACTAAGGCTGGGTTACACGGGGATACTAAAGTTACATAGTGTGACTAATGAATAATATTATATGAATTGGTATGTAGCTGTTCCGACTAAGAAGCATTGTGTAGTAGAAATGGTAAGCTGATATGAATACTACTGTTAAAATTGTTACATGTTGTTCAATAGGTGTTTGGTTTTTCGTAGGTTTTCTACGATGTTTTCTATGCTGCTGACAGTAACAAAAAATCTTCAATTGATATGGAAAACTGCAAAGAAACTCTTATAATACAGGTACATTTTATAGCTTCGAATTTACAATTTTCAATTATTGAAAATTTGGTTTATGATTTACAACCTTACAGTTCTTGGACCGCTCATCGCAAAAAAGGGCCCAGCTTTTCAGCATTACAAGACAGATTGGAAAAGGTCGACAAATGATAGTGACGTTCCTATGGGCTTTTTTTTGGTATCTATCTCAGCTGAGATTGTGTGAAATCAGCTGTGATTCTATTTCGATTCAATACATTTGAAAATGTTCTTCGTATGTGATCAGCCTAATTTAAAATATAGTTATTGTGCGGTTGTTGTACATACAATGTAAATTCTTTACATAAAACAGGTTTAGTGGGTGTAGAGCAATTTTCTTATTATTGACGGGAAGTTTATGATATTATTTTAATATCATTTTATAATTTACTCTATTTTAGGATTCAGTTAGTCTGCGTCAGGCCTTTTATTTATTATCTCGTTCTGACGCGCGGTTTCTCTTGGGTTAAGAATTGAAATAATAATCATTGTAATTCAGAATACTGAATAATTATTGTTTATCTCTCGATAAAATAATCGTGTTTTATTTAGTAATGTCCCCAATTAAATGTCCAAAATGTAGGAGCAGAAAATGTTTACAAAAAGAAAATGAGCGCTTTTACACTGGATGAAAATAAACAAATAATATATCACATAGAGCAAATAAATAAGTACAATACAGAGATAACGTATTTGTTGTGCACGTGCGGCATAATTTTTAATTAAATAAGATACTGCAATGATTTATAATGCGTAAAATATTTATCTTCAGGTCTTGCATTATATTATGTACTTGTATACAAGAAACAATGCCTAGAGAGCCGAATTTGTTATTAAGTATCGTTCGTTATAAATAATATACCTAAGGTATTTATTTAATTATTCCTACATAAATTAAATACAGAAAAAACTGTATAAATTACTGTAAAAGTACTCTGTACTTACAGAAATTATATTGTAAATAAATTAAATTTACTCGATTGAAACGATTTTAACCTTTTGGTCTTACTTCTAAATGTCTAGATTCTTGCTATTTGATAAAAAAAAACATACTTTTGAGTTTGACGAAATAAAACATGTACGTTAAATTAAACAGCTGATGTACGCCTTATTATAACGTTTTACAAAAATAAATCTTAAATTCATTAACCAAGAATATCTTATTGCAAATAATTTAATATAAATATTCTAAGCATCCTTAACTTTCCCTTTACAGAATTATTATACCTACATGTCAAATACATAACCTACGTTGTAATTCAATAGAGGCATTAGATTTACCATGGAATAATTAAGCGTACGGCGCCGCATGCTTAAATTAGGTAACATGTAATTATTTATCTATCTTGTAGATAGCATTTGAGTAAGCTGCAAGTTTCTTCCATTGAGAATTTACAAATGAAGGAATTTCTTCTGAATCAATAATATTTTTGGTTCGTTCCGACTGTTTGTCTTAACTCTGGTGTCTGTTAAGAGGTAGTTGCACACACGGGAAAGTCTTCTGAATTTTGTCGCATTTTTCCTTTGAAGAGTATCGGGAAATTGTTGCATGGAAATGCTTGAAACCCATTTTTGCCTTATTTTTTTGAACGCTGTTTAATCATCTTATTCTTCACTTTGGAACAAAATTTTAGGTACTTATAACTATACAAAATTAATTTTGTTACTAAAAGAGTTCTAAACATTCGCAAAAGCTATAAAATATAAAACGTAGAATTCAATTTCATTATCTACGAGTATGTACCCGTTCTGAAGTTTTCCAAGCGTAGGAGTAAAAGCAGTTTTAAATCGTACTAAATTAATAGTGTACAATGCGTATTAACAAATTGCCATCTTAGTAGAACTATTATAATCTAATACAAGACTATTATTAATTGCCATATTTCAATTATTAATATGGAACAGTTAGAGCTGAAGGGGAATTAATGAATTTATGATAATTATTGATATTTATGCTGTAGGTATGTAGAATTGATTCTATGCAATGGCCGATTAAATTTAATGCAAACGTCCTGCAAATAATGTTCGGTGTAGTTTTGTTATATTATCCTTAAGTTTGATTTTAAGCAACTTATTAGACATACTTACATCCTATCCTATCCTATCCTGCTAATATTATAAATGCGAAAGTTTGTGAGGATGTGTGTGTGTTTGTTACTCTTTCACGCAAATACTACTGAACCGATTACAATGAAATTAAGCACACATATAGAGGGTAACTTGGATTAACACATAGGATAGGTTTTATCCCGGAAATCCCACGGGAACGGGAACTATGCTGGTTTCTCTTTGAAAACGCGGGCGAAGCCGCGGGCGGAAAGCTAGTTTTTAATAAATCGTTAATCGTTTTACATATTCATTTTCAAAAAACAATTAAGGCTCATATATCTGGCTATATTGGCTAATAATCGCTGGCTAAATAACAAAATGAATTACGTTTATTGTTTTCTTACGAATGGTCATAGTAAAAGCCTCAAACTTCCCTGCAAGAAAAAGACGTAAATTAAAATGAATTCTTACCTCAACATACTACCATATAATATGTATTACCGACTACCACACATTACGAATTCTTCCAGATAATCTAATCCATACTATTAATAATTATTATAATTATTAATATTATAAATGCGAAAGTAACTCTGTCTGTCTGTCTGTTACTCAATCACGCCTAAACTACTGAACCAATTTTCATGAATTTTGGTATGGTGATATTTTGATACCCGAGAAAAGACATAGGCTACTTTTTATCCCGGGAAAATGACACAATCCCGAAAAAGCCACGGGAACGGGAACTATGCGGGTTTTTCTTTGACTGCGCGGGCGAAGCCGCGGGCGGAAACCTAGTAGGTATTGTAATAAAAATTTATGAAAATGTATGTAGTAATAAAGCATTACCTACCCTAGAGTTCCTGCTAAAAAATAAATTCATACATCACAATATAGCTGCGACGATAAACATGAAAATAATTAAACTAATAAATAATTAATTGAAAATTCAGTAGCGGGAGATTAATTACAATTAAAAACAATAAATAACTTAATTTATTGATGCGTTGAAGATCAAACGTATACATTTAATTACTTTGTCCGATATGGACATGTACTTGATTGATTATTATTGTGTTTTAATTAAAATCATATGCGCATTGTATATTCGTTTTTAGTTAATCATAAGTTGCGATTCATTTTGTTTTATAAGTTTTCTTTCATATCGTTTAAAACTGACCCTATTAAGCACCAATTTTATATAGGTAGGTATGTATGTTATAATATTGAAACAAAAAAGACGTGTGGCACTCGGGGACTGCCGCGGTAAAGCTATTGCATGCTATGCCTTCAAGCCACACTAGGCCAGTGGAAATTAACATTAAATTCGCAAAGAACGATGTAGTTCTGAATTTTTGGTATGTTGTTTGGATCAGTTAGGGTGATGTAAATCCCAATTTGCAACTTCGAAAAAGTTGTGCTCGCTGCGCACCACGTGATAAACTGCGAAAATTTTGGACTTTTTTCACTTTTTGCTCTAAAAGT